>CM046856.1:24518411-24672554 GCA_025617745.1 Heliocidaris erythrogramma
CAACATTTGGGTGTATCTTCAGTAAATGGACCCATTCATACTTTACTTTCTTCACCTCATCGGTAGATTTTGTTTCTGCTTATTATTACGTAAATGCTGGAGGTAGAAACATGTGCTTGATTTCTTAATTTTTCAGTTGATTTTATGATCACTGACATCACTCTTGCTCTCAGTTTCTCATTTTATTGAAAGCTTGTTTTACCTAAACTAATATATTTGGCCAGTTTAGTCCAACTGAGTAATTCATTAAATTTTAAATAATGCTTTTAAATTGTAATGACACTACTGAACAAAGCTAACGGCGTTCCCGGGTTTTCGCCTCCTTCTATTTTTTGAATTATTTACTGTATTGTACTCTATATTCACCACATTGCTACACGCGTATCCTTTGTATATCACATTGTACCGATGAGAAGTATAATAAATAAAAAGTAATAACAGAAAGAAAAAAGGTTTACCATGCCCACCTCCTTAATTTATAAGTGATATGTCCTAGAAGTAATAGCCTAATGAAACGATCTTGGACATACCTTTATTTAAAAATGGGTATTCCCCACTAGCCTTAGTAAAGGATTGCTTGCCCGACTGCGCTATCTTCTGATATGTCTGCTTCATCGACGCCATACTACAGTTCATTACTACGCGATGTAATGCTTTTTCCGATAGAGGGCGGTTGATGTGTTCGGATATCCGCGGATGATTTCAGTTGGGTTCTGCATCAACAACCATGAACATAGGAAATTCTGGACTTTTCAGTAAAAGACAATTGGGGTATAGGTGCTCAAAAAGGTATGTCACGGGTCATAATCATCATAATACCACATTTGCGTTTGACGGATTACAACTTTTAAAATTATTCTCTATTGGATATATAAAAATAAAACTGTCACCCATCTGTTCCTCTAACTTTCTCCTTTCATCAAAACCAAGTTGTTTTTCAGGGTGGATTTGATGGAATACCATGCCTAATATGGGTTATCACGGGGCACGCGAACGATTTGCGAAGGATGCGAATTCATGTCGAAAATAAGATTTTCTCCGAATGTCTTGCGAAAATGGAGTCGTAAAACATTCTTGCGCAGTTTGCACGTAGTTCTCACAACGTATGTGCGAATATCTCGTGTTGCGTCGTAGAACAATGGCCAAGTCCACATACACGAAGAACATGAGACTAAAATGCGAACCTGAGTTGACAGCTGTCTTGAGTTGATCGGTCTCTTCGTGAATAGTTCGTTATCTAGCTCGCGAAGAGTTGGGGAATATTTCGTAAGAATCTCAAATTAATCGTCGCGAACACTAGGCGAATTAATAGAGGGCCTCGACGTCAAAGGCTCGCGTTTGCTTCTTTGACGAAGTCACCTATTCTCAAGAAGTACGCGCACAGTTCGTGAATAGTTCGAGAAATGATTGAACGAACTACGCCGCTTTCGCGAGACATGTTCAAGATATTGTCCAAACTGTCGGAATCTGTTCGGGGGTTTCACAAAGATTTTGCGAACAGCGTGCGTGTCGTGAGAAGGTCGTGCGCATATGATGAGGCTTTTCAGACATTTTCGAGCGCAAATCACGAACAAATCATGACCCAGGATGCTGGAAACGTTCGCAAAAAATTTCAAACTTTTCAAACAATTATTGACGACAATTCCGAACCCCCTTGCATGTTTGGGGAACTTTTGGATCCTAAAATACGAATGTTGGCCTTTGCCCTTTTTGTTTAAATTCGCATCCTTCGTGAATCGTTCGAATGCCCCGTGAGGACCCACCTTAACGACATAGGCATAAAAAAGTCTTGAACGCTCAACTTCTTGATGGTGACCTTTTGTATGCATACTAGGTAATGAAAATGGCTTTTAAAGGGGCATGTGAACGATTCGCGAAAGATGAGTAATATCGAAAATATGTCAAAGTCCAACCTTCGTAAAAGTTATTTTTTCCAAATGTGTCGCGACAGTGGAACCGTAAACCATTCTTTTCAGTTTGTTCGTAGTTCTCACAACGTAACTATGTGGGAATATCGTGTGGAGCGTTGCCGAACTATAAACGAAGAACAAGCAACTAAAATGCGAACAACACAAGAAATGATCGGACTAACTTCGCTGCGTTCGCGAGAGAAGCGCCAGACATTCTCCAATCTGTCGGAATCTGTTTGGGGTTTCACGAAGATTTTGCGAACATCACGCATGTCGTGAAGAGTCAAGCGCTTTCGGGACATTTTCGATGCAAATCACGACCCGGGATCAGTGCTGGAACCATTTGCAAGGAATTTCAAACTTCTTTGAATTCGCGCCGAACTAAAAACAACTACCTTCGCAAATCGTTCGCGTTACCCGAGTAATCCCTACTTTTAAGTAATCTTATTTTGCCTGGAGCTCCCTTACCCATTGGATATTATAAATTATTTATTTGGATTCAAAGGCATGGTCCTTGCAATGTGAGGTCCACTTGTATATAAACGATTTCCTAGTCTGATAAATATATGAATTACAATGGAGATAAAAGTTTTGTTTCGTTTGCCTACCCTTAATAAATCTTCGTAGACGATGAACAAAAGATTATCCTCCTCCTTGCTTTTCTTCCAGAACTCCGTAACGTGTTCTTCCCACGGTCCCCAATGCATTTCTGAAAGAGAATCAGGGACTATGTTTCACTCAAAAGTTTGTCATAAATATTACCGAAGCGTAATAGTCAAAGCTCGCCACTCCTGTTGAAAACCTATAATAATAATGATCATAATAACAATATGTCTTGTTTACACAGGGTAACCTCATCAGTATTATATACTGTTCTCCCTGAGTGCCCTGCAATCATACTATTACCTGTGTTAGATTATTGTAATTTAACCAATCTAAATCATTTACAACAACATGTATATCAACATCAATGTAAGATCTATTTTTTCATTACCATCGATGAATTATTTAGTACCCAAATTTAGTTGAAATTGAAGTGATATGAGTTCTCGTAAACATGGTTACGCTAAAAGTAATTAGTGAACTTTTTCATTCTTTTTATGTCATATTACTTTGGAAGAATATAATAGTTGAAATGTCCCATGAAAAGGTTTGCAATTCAAATGCCCTCATATTTGAAATATGAAGAGAAATAGCTGAAATGTTGGGGTGGAACATTATTGCCACATGTGTGTCTGGTCCCACATACTCATTTCTGTGTGCACAGCATGTGCTTTTCAGCGATATTGAGTAGATCTCTTATCATTTTGATGATTCCAAATCCTTTATAGTATACATCATACACTCTAAAAACTTAAGTGCTGTATATAGCACTTTTTGCATAGGGACTGCACTCAGAGTGCTATTGGAATGCACACAGCGTGCTATTTCAGCACTGAGCTGGACCGGCTCCTTAAACTGCTAAACATTCATTAAAAAATCGTGATTTTGGCGAACCTCGAACCAGGGTCCGCTGATCGAGAATTGCTGGCATTACCGCTAGACTAACTCACATCGTACGATTTAGAGCAGATCATATTGTTACATAGTGAATTTACGACACCACATAGTTCATGTTATCTACTTGACTCCCATGACTAAACTGGATTGCAAGAAGCATTCGTTAGTCTATCGGTAACGTCATCGCCTCGCCACGGTCGCATTTTTTTTGCTGGTAAATTAGCACACTACAAGTGCTAAAACAGCATTTCAGGTGCAGTCACTATACATGCCCCGAAAAAGTAGCACTTCAGTTTTTACAGTGTATTTTATATCATCAACCTTGACCAAGATGAGCGTCTGTCAGGAATATTCCTACATATATGGCACAAGTATTCGATTTTTAATAGGGCAGTTCAAACTGTTATTCTCAGACTTGGTTCAGCCAATAAGGGGGGCACTGGTGTCAGGGGGGGGGGGGGGGGGGGGGTAGCCTTTGCACAAGGCCTCGCGCGCTGCTTGTCTGCCGAGCAGGGTCTGAAAATAGAATGCGGTTTACAGCAGTGATCGCTGGACCGAGCCGCGTCAGCGGTAGCCTCTTGTCGAGGCCCTGGCGCTGTTGAAATCCTTGGCGATATGGAGGCAAAATTTCTGGCGAGCGAAGCGAGCCAGCAAAACCGAGGCGCTTGCGCCGAGGGCCTCTTGACACCTGATCTGAATTTCTTTTGTATTTCATTGTTTTGACGAATATTCCGACCAAATTTTGGTCGGTGAAAATCATCCAATAAGCGCGAGCTACCATGACGTAATGTTAAATATTCATGATTCGACTGCACGCTAGCCCAAAATGGCGTTCAACGTTTCTTCCACGACGAGTGATGACTATATTTGTAAGAGCTTAGAATATGCCGCTAGAATGTTTAAGATTGATAGATTCAAAGATTTGCAAGTTGATGCAATCAAATCTGCACTTAAAGGACAAGATGTTTTTGTGAATCTGCCTACTGGCTATGGAAAAAGTGTATTTTTCACGCGCTAACGCTCTGTGCTGATTACCGCTTTGAATTCGCGAGCTATGCTAGGGCCTAGGCCAGGCGGATCCCCCGGGGCCTTGCCGGGCAGTGAAGTTGCTGGTAACTCCTTTGTTACATCGGAATTGATGGAGATGCATCTATTGTTGAACGGTGACTTTTATTGCCCATTCTTCATTATTTGTTAATATATGATGATCTCTTGAGAAATATGTACATTTGTCTCATTTCAAATTACCATGGTTTGTAAGCTAGAGATCGAATTCTTCATAATGTGCTTGTCTGTGAATGTATTTTGAGCAATAGATTTACGTAATCCCCCCCCCCCCCCCAAAAAAAAATAATAGACTAGTCCAGAACTGAAGTAAGAAATCCTTGAAATTTCATTGGCCAATTTGCTGGGCCACGCGGTTATCTAACTATTCAAGTTTTCATGCATAATTCAGTAGGAAATCGTGCCTCATGAATATATAATTCAGGTCGGGTGTCAAGAGGCCCTCGGCGCAAGCGCCTCGGTTTGCCGCCAAGGATTTCAACAGCGCCAGGGCCTCGACAAGAGGCTACGTCAGCGGCGAGGCCTTTGCTAACTTGCGGAGCTCATCATATATTTGCATATGCATGAGGGTCTTACATATACATCAGCTAGTGACGATCGTGGCCAATCGTAATTGTTTTAAGCGCGGTGTTTTACATGGAATCGTTTATCAAATTATGGGGGAATCGGTATTCAAATGTACTAAATAATTAATAACATCTAATTCAATTTTCAATAAAACATGGATTTATTAAAAGTAATACGGTATTTGATGCTTGTAGAGTATTTGATAGAGTATTCATTTTTTTGCTACTTAAGTAGATCTATCGCAAAATTCTGCTCCCTCGTTTTTCATTTTAACCTACGCATAGTGGTTCGCGCGATCAGTTGGTCGTGATTGTTATTGCACAACGCGTGAACTTTCATCAAGTCCACTCGTACTGATTAGGCAAAAACGAATGAGCAAAGACAGTCCTTCGTCGTCAATATCAGAACAAAAGGAAGTAAATTCCTGAAGGAATCTGATGTTAGTGTTTTCTCCAAGAAAGAGGCTTGGCTTCAGCCAGCCAAATGTGTCTGCACCCATACCTGGACATGCTCCCTGGACATAACTTGTCCTGTTCACAACAATTACGATTAAATTATTGCATACCTGATCCTTCATTAAAGAATGAGATGTAAAATGATAACTTCAATGGTCAGTGCAGTGCGAGTAGTCCCTCCCGCCGAACTCACGGCAGTTTCGGTAGGAGCTAGACGCCGACGGTGATGGTGTGATCGCAGCGACTGTGGCCGTGCGCACGAAGAAGTCCTTGCACAGTGGAATGGCTTGAAAAATTGCAGATTTGCCATAACCGGTTGGAAGATTAACAAATACATCTTTCCATTTCAATGCTGATCTTAAACTTTTATCGTGACTCCTTAATGATGAAATTTCAACCTTTCAGCCGCATATTCAAGGCTCCTTGATAGGAGATCTTCTTCGCCTCTCGCCATGTTCGTCGGGCAGAGATATGACCGCTCAAAACTTTATTTATGAATATGTATGTTAATAATGAATATTAATAAAATTCTCTCGAATTGTCTACTCTGATTGGTGAATTGGATTGGAAGGGGTGTTTGGCCGGCTTTCTGGGTAAGCTACTTAGCATCTAATTATCTACGGATTTGGGAGCGGAAATATAATACAAAACAAAAGAAATAAACTACAACAACCACTCAGGTTAGTAAAGGCCTCGGTGCTGACGCACCTCGGGCCACGGATCACAGTTGTCGCGCGGTTAGTCTATGTATTCAGGCGCGTTTAGGGAAATAACAGCACCGAGTGCCTTGGCTAAAGGCTAGGGGAAGGGGGGGGGGGCACTAAAGTTGAATGAAATGCTATAGGCTAGAACAAGGTCATCGAGTGAGGGGTGTGAGAGAGTCAAATTTGTTTCACGTTGTCTTCCCAATCTCCCTTCCTTTCTTTCTCTTCTATCCCCTTTACTTGTCCCCCCTCTCATTCCACATTCGTTTCGGAGGAACGCACGTGAGTCCGTGACCATGTGCTCCCCCCCCCCCCCCCCCCCCCTCTGGTAGCTATGCTGTATAATCCACCATGATGACAAGGCTGCTAATCTCTGTTTGATAAATTACGTACTTCATTCAAGAAATTCTTTTAAGTTATCTTCCCAGGTTATTGGGTTGAACTTTGAATGTCCAACGAAGTTAAACCATGATGTTGTAACGTCCTTTGGGTTGCGAGCAAGGTAGACCGTCTGCAACAACAAAATACTATAGATGAGATACATGTATTTCTATGATTTATGTAAATTAAATCATAACAAAATCATATTATCGTCGATCAGTGATAATTAACCGTTATCAGGATTATTGCTTTATAAAATGATGATGTCGGGCTGTTGACTATGAACATTTACAGGGGTGTAAAAATATAAATATACGTACTGTTAATGGACGTATGGACACAACAATTCTTATAGGCTTTCCTCGTGAAATGTGCATTCATTTTAGAGGGAATTCATGCATGATTAGAATTAATCACTGAAAGAAAGGGTAATGGTACATGAAATTGTTAGACACATTGTTGGGATTATTGGATAACGGATCAAAACCTTGGTTTTCTTGAAAATGTCCTGTGGTAGGCGTTCCAATCTTAGGTGAGTCATCATGGCCCTTGGTGAGGGCGCTGCATCAGCCACGTTCAAGAATGGCGTCATGTCCACAGGGTTCTCGATGTCGTCTTTAACGGACTTTGGGAACGCTTGATCCATGTTGATCATCTCAAGTGTGGAGGAGTACAGTGTCCTGTCGATTCGGTCTGGATAGCCATCGTTCAGGATCAGACCAATGATCTCCAACATCCAGTGGGTTCCTGGGGAAAATATGATGGAAGTCGTGAAGCTACGTGAGGCATGGGGTATGTACCCCCTCCCCCATTCAAAATGCATATACGAAGTGCTTTATATTAGTGGCATAATGTCTGAATGCTTTACAACATGTACAAAGGCACATGGCTTGGTTTCAAACGGATTACTAGACTACTAATCAGCCATCACACCTCCTCATAACAGGCATTTTCCAATTGTTATGTCTTGACTCTTGTGACTTCCTTTCGGGAAATATTGAGAAAATGCTATAACACTTGTTTGTTCCCTTACGCGTCACTATATTTCTGCTATGAATATACATTTATTTCTCTTCTTTTTAAGAGTAGATCAAAGAGTATCAAACATTGCAAAAGAAATGAAGAATAATCTGTTTCGGAGCACAGATAAAGCATTTAAATTCTATAGGCTGACTATTGACAGGGCACATTTTTTTCCAAACATGGAATTCAGAATAAAGGTTCTACCATAAATTGATGAATATGGATGAAATGGATTAAAATTTTAATTTAGACGCATACTTGTCATGCTTGTGGGTGATGTGCATGTCATTATAAGTCTTGCATGTAATGTAATACGACATATACCAAATACATACTAAATATACTTATCATCTAAACATCTTACCCGATTTAGGAAAAGTCAGGACAAAAACGTCTTCATGTCTAAGCTCGAACGTCTTGAGAGCTTCTAGGCTGGACGGCAGAACGATGTTCGGGTACCAGATACCGTCATGACAGAAATTCTTGTGGATGAATGATATATAATTAACATACGCCATCTTAACTTGTACATAATATAGAGAGCTGGTTATAGATAGGCCGATGCAACAATGTACAATGAACAACTGATAACACAAGTTGTTGTCCCTCGGGAAGACTATGCCCGTATCCAGACATACACGATTTCCAAAATATTTCAATCACTCATTTTCGTGATTAATCAGAACCGCGGACATTGTAGGTCAGAAACTGCAGGTACGATTGCAGGTATACGGTTCCTCGAGGAGTCTAGTACTATAACCAATAAGGGGCGGTTGTCGGGGGGGGGGGGGCACTTCTCCCTGAAAAGTTTCAAGGGGTGATCCACAAAATAAAATAGACTGTATGAAATCTGCTAATGAAACCGCTGCAGTCTTCACATCGGCTATCATTCTAGCCCTTGCGTGATGCTGTTTTGATAACGAACACAGTAGAGCTCTTTGTTCTTAATTGTTTTATTTTTATTTTATTTTTTTTTGAGGGGGGGGGGGGAGTTTTATTGACCAAGATGGGTGTATGTCAGGAATATTCCCTCAGATATGGCACAAGGAATGTTCATTGTGCATTTCAAACAGGGTCAAGCCTATAGGGGGGGGGGGGGGGGGGTTACACCAGTTTTGAATGAATGCTAGAGCTAGAACACGGTGAAGGATATGAGAGAGTCGTATCATCTTTCTTCCTGTTGCTCTCCCCATCTATGTTCTCTGTATATCCCTTATTTTTCCCCCTCTCATTCCACATTCGATTAGGAGGGGCGCATGGTCACTAAACTGCTAATCTCTGTTTGATAAATAACGTACTTCCTTTAACGAATTCCTGTACGTTATCTTCCCAGGTTGTTGGGTTGAACTCTGAATGTCCAGCCAAGGAGTTATCACTGAACTGGTCCAGCGAAGTTAAACCATGATGCGATGACGTCCTTCGGGTTGCGAGCAAGGTAGACCGCCTGCAACAACAAAAACCTATCAATGGCATATCTGATATAATTCATGTAAATTAAAATCATAACGAATTCATATTATTTGAATGGGTGATAATTAATCATCGCTATATATAGAATGATGAAGTCGGACAGTCAGCTATGAACATTTTCACAGGTGCCCAAATTAATTATAAATATCAATGCTATTTCAGTTATTGAAATGTGGATATGACAAACCTTCTTGGCTCTGTTCGTTAGGTGTGCATTCATTTTAGACAGACAAACATTAGCATATAGATAGATTATGTCTCCAAATATTGATTAACGAGGGGGTCATCCCCATGCCAAGGGTACTGGCGGCAGGAGTCAAATGGATCTTGACTTTCCTTTCCCTTTACTTGTGGTGTGTTTATATATATGTGTGTGTGGGAGGTCTGCCGCGACCGATGTTTGATAAGCCAGTTAGCATAATAATAGTCCTGATGGAATACCCCCAGAGATTTTCAAGGAGGGAGGTGAAGCTATCGCCATCAAGCTGGCCGGACTGATGCAGCAGTTCTGGGAGGAAGGACTTCAAGGATGCCAACATCGTGCATCTGTACAAGAACAAGGGGGACAGAGCTTCATGTGACAATCACAGAGGCATCTCATCACTGATCATCGCAGGTAAAGATCATGGCCCGTGTCGTTCTGAACCGCATCACACACCACTTGTTGGATGATGTGGTCTCTGAGAGCCAGTGTGGGTTTAGGAGCAACATGGGGACAATAGACATGGTCTTTGCAGTACGGCAGCTACAAGAGAAGTGCCGAGAACAAAACCAGAACCTATACATCCTCTTCGTAGACCTGACGAAGGCTTTTGATACTGTCAGCCGAGAGGGCCTGTGGGCTATCCTGTCCAAGCTAGGCTGCCCATCAAAGTTCGTCAGGATTATCCAGTCATTCCATGATGGCATGATGGCTAGCATTGTGGACAATAGTGATGTCTCTGATCCATTCCCAGTCTCCAGTGGCGTGAAGCAGGGCTATGTGATGGCTCCCACACTCTTCGGCCTCATGTTTGCTACCATGTTGTTCTACGCCCTGTCTAAGTCAGATGCTGGTGTCACTATTCGCTACAGGTGTGACGGTCGATTCTTCGACCTCAGGCGTCTAAAGGCAAAAACCAAAGTCCTAGAGGCCTTAGTGAGAGACTTCCTGTTCACAGACGATTGTGCACTTGCAGCATTAAATGAAACAGACCTGCAAGAACTTGCCACCTGTCTCGCAGAAGCAGCAAAGACCTTTAGACTGACCATCAGCCTGCGAAAAACAGAAGTGATGCTCCAGCCTGCACCTGGCTTGATGCCTCCTGAGCCTCAGATTGAGATTAAGGGCACAACACTGAACAACGTGGAGAGCTTTACATACCTTGGAAGCTGCATGACTTCAAACTGCAACATGGAAAAAGAAGTTTCCAAAAGGCTTGCAAAAGCAGGAGCTTCCTTCGGCAGGCTATGGACACGTGTGTGGGGTGAACGAGGCATTAGACTTTCCACCAAGCTGGCAGTCTACAAGGCAGTTGTCATCACCTCTCTGCTCTATGGATGTGAGACGTGGACGCTGTACAAGAAGCAAGTCCGCACACTTGACCAGTTCCACCTCCGCTGCTTGCGACAAATCATGGGAATTTCCAGGGAGGACAGAGTCGCCAACACTAAGTGCTTCGCAGAGCCAAAATGCTCGGGAACGAAGCTCTCATCTTGAAAGCCCAGCTTTGGGTCGGACATGTAGTGCGAATGGACGACACGCGTCTACCAAAGATGGTCTTATTCTCTGAGCTGGCATCTGGAGCAAGAAACCTTGGGAGGTCACTGAAGGAATGCCTGAAAGCCTCCCTCGAGGCCTGCGGCAATTCAGCCCTTGGATGGGAATCACTTGCCTCTGAGCGCAGTGCCTGGCGCCCAGCTATCCACAAGGGTGTTAGGCTGTTCGAGGAAAAGCGCCTCGAGAACCTGGACCAGAAGCGACAAGCCTGCAAAGAGTGGATCCCCGACCCTACTTCTGCTGTTGCTTGCCCAATATGTGGCCGTGCCGCGCGTCCGCCTTTGGGCTCCGCTCCCACCTTCGGCGTCACTGACGTCATTATCGATTCCGACAGACTTCCATTATTAGTAGAGTTATGGACGACTAGATACCGGTACATTATATTTTCAGCTACATTTTTTGAGTATTCGATTCATGGATTATTAAAAACCTTGGGTTTCTTAAAAGGATCCTGTGGCAGGCGTTCCAATCGGAGATGGGTCATCATGACCCTCGACGAGGGCGCTGCATCAGCGATGTTCAAGAATGCCGTCATGTCCATAGGGTTCTCGATGTCGTCTTTGACCGACCTTGGGAACGCATGATTCATGTTGATCATCTCAAGCGTGGGAAAATAACTTGACAGCAGTGGAGCAGCTATGGGAAAACATGGGGTATCACACCCCCCCCCCCCATCTTGTTTTTTTTTTAAGAGTAGAAGATTATCAGACATTGCAAAAGAAACGAAGAATAATCTGTTTCAGAGTATAGAGAAAGCATGTGCATTTTATCTCGCACATTCTATCATGTTCTATAAGGACACTATTTTGCAGGAAATTATTATATCATTATTATTTTATGTTGAAAATGAATATACCGGTACATGTACAATAAAATTGACAATGAAAACAAAATTGTGTAACATCAAATCAATACATATAACAGATGGAACAATAAGAAGCAGCAGATGTGTTTCTGAGCATCCCCCCCCCCCCCCCCCCCCCCCACGGTGCCTGGAAGGAAAAAAAAAATTTAATCACTACGACCACCATGTCATTCCTCCCGACTTGGAAAAGCATGCTGAGGAACACTATAATCTACATACTTCTACACATGCATTACACACTTGTTACAATATTGATAGGCATCTTCAAACATGCTGACGGAAAATGCAATGAAAAATAGGATGTTATTCTCGTTACAAAAGGAATATTTTCTCTAACGACATCTCCTCTATAATTAGAAACAACCATAAAAATATAAAATATAAATAAAAATAATAAAATATAACTTTTCAATATCGTGACAAGTAATATACACAAAGCACGACGCATGGTTATAATTAATATTGCCCTTCCATGCAGATAGATTATGCTAAGTCATATGATGATCTGAAGTATTTGCAAAAAATGTAAATAGTTTTTTTTTCACCAATGTTATTATACTCTACTAAGTGGATTTTCTTTTCCTTTATGAAAGTTTTTGAAGCTTAATCGTAATATGATATGATTTACATCATGCATACATTTTTAGTCAAAAAGCAGTGAAAGCAAGCTGAATTTCTTATTATGGAGATGAACCCGGGAGGTGTCCCTCTCTTCCACCTTGCTTGATAAACATGATAAACCTATGCGATGCGGGTAGCGTTGGGAGCTTTGACGGGTGAAGCTTTCCTATACAACAGGCCTTCATGAAATGCATTTTTAATATAGTTGGAAAAGTGGCGTTTGAAATGTTTTACCTTCATTGAAATGAAACATATTATGACCTTGACGCAATTATGACTCATAAAATTTGGAATGCTTAAGTTAGGCTTTCAAAAACATTTATAAACCAAAATGGAAAAAGGGATTCTAACGTATAATGTTTGCACCCTCAACACATTGCTTTAATGAAAATAATTCATGAACGTTCGTTCGGTGCTTCATGTACATTCCATATTTATATTTAATTTTTTTTCCGAAATATAATTTGGATATTTATATCTTACAGTAAGTGTTAACATAATTATCATTCTTTAAATCTTGTTTTTCTTTGTAGTACTGATTATATTCATATTCAGTTAGTGTCTTGTCATGAATTTTGTTTCATTTATTCTTATTGTTGTTTATTAATATTCAAATCATGGATAATATTTTCAATATTTTGTTTAACTTTTCAAATGTGAACTGTTGTACAATTTTAATTGTAATTGTTTATTTTTTATCAGGGCTCCCCATGAGACTAGTTTCTATTGTTTACTACACACGCTACCCTGAATAAAGATGCTAAATCAATAATTCAATCAATCAATGGGTAAATCATTCCAAATGTCATTCCAAAAAATGACACTCACTTTGTAGTTAGCGGACATAAGTGGAACACTTTTTGTGACCTGTTAAAAGTCCAACTTTATACAATGTGATATCATTTATTTAGTAAAATCAAGGGGGGGGGGGGGGGGGGTAGGGGTAACTAAGGCTAATTCGAATGCTTTATCTGATTTAAAATGTATCATTAACACGTTGATTGAAGTACCTGCCAGAGGGAAAATATAATGTTCGAGCACAAGGTCGTTGCCATAAAAGTGGAAGCCAAAGAAGACATCGGTTTTACTTTGATTTCTGTTTTTATCTGTTTATTCTTTTCAATCTCAATAAATACTACTACTTATCTAAATGTATAACTTATCCGGACTTATTTCAACAAGGAAACGGTAAGAAAGTAAATAAACGGGATATTATTGCACAAGAAGAAAAAAACATAACGTCGAGATCAGGGGGATGGGGAATGTAGACATCGTTATGAAATTTATTAAGACAGAAAAAAATGCACCCTATTGCTCCCCCCACAAAAAATAAAACACAATGGCACGATGAATTACTTCTACAATGACGATTATTTACTTGTATACCCATAAACATAAAGCAAACAGAGACGTAAAGAGATAGGGACACTGCTGGAAAGAACACACTCATTCACACTGTGAACACAGTGTGAAAACACAGTCTACACTGTTAACAGGGTGTTTTCACAGTATGGACACCGCCACAATGTGAAAAACCACACATTGTTCACATTGTGAAAATCGATTTCAAAGTGTGAATGTACCCTCTTACAGTGTGAAAATGATTTCACAGTGTGGCCAAACCGTGAAAAATATTCCACACTGTGATAAACAGATTTTCACTTTGTGAATACCTTACGACATACATTTTTTTAAAAATTTATTTATTCTTTTTCCGTTTCACATAAACAAAATATAAAGAACCATGACATGATAAATATAATACAGTAAAGTTGTTACAACATGTGTCATATAGAATACATGAAAATATCATAATTCTTGAAAAAAGGATCAGCAACATAACAACACTTTAGCTTATAATAAGTGTAAAACGGAGGGACTTGCCAGAAAGAAGCAAAGCTTGTACAAGAGGCAAGCCCCTGAATTTAGTTTCAATACGTTTTAATCCAGGGAAAAATGAAAAAATGTATAATGAACACATATATATACAAAATATAAGAAGTTATACAAGTATAACTGATAACAAATATAATAACAGGGGGCAGAAAGAGAAGGTGCAGGTAATTATGAAAAGACAGACTGCAGGGGTACGTGAACAGTATTATTCACAGTGTGGCCACTCTGTGGAAAATATTTCACAGTGTGAACTATAAAATATCAAAATTTTAACACAGCCTAATTTCAATTTCAGAGTATGTAAGTCAAAGTTCAAATGACGATTATATACTTGTAAGTACCCCTAAACATGAAGCAAACAGAGACCTAAATAGATCGGGAGACAGATTGATATAGGATGAGAAAGAGAGAGAGAGAGAGAGAAAGAGAGAAGACTTAGGCCGTGGATGTGTCTGGTGATCTGCTAGCCTTTCAACAGAAAAAAGTACAAGCTCTACCTTCCTTTTAAACACAATAATTCGCCATTAATCAACGGTTATGCACAAAAGGTGACAGTTATATAGACAGGTCTATATGGCAAGTGAGGGGACATTGACCTGAATATAGATTGATAGGGAGTGTGCATGCTTTAGGAATCAAAGCTTACGTAGAGCATGCCCCCACAACTTGGTTGCGTACTCTCTAAATGTAAACGAATGAAAAAGCACTCAAAAGAGAGTATAATTACATTCCAAAAGAGTGGTCACTCTATCACTCAGGAAAGAGTGAAACACCAATCCTTTAAACAGTAAACATTTTATCACTCATGTGGACAGAGTGGAGGTAATTCATTCCTTTCTGTGTGAAATCATCAAACTCGGTCTCAAGAGTATTGTGACGGCACGGTTAAATAACGTGATCAGGATGAGGAAAGTAGACCTCGTTTATGAAATGCATTAAGACAGAAGAAATGCACCCTGTTGCTCCTCACGGCGTTTTCTCTTACTCTGCATGTGTTTGTCTCGAAATTATTAGTTATATTATGACCTCTTTCTGATATTATTCTAAAAGATAATGGCACGATAGATTATTTCCACAATGTCAATTATTGTAAGTTACATTAGTATGAGCTCATTGCAATATTATTCTAAAACACAATGGCACGATGAATTACTTCTACAATGACGATTATAATTATACTTGTAAGTACCCATAAACATAAAGCAAACAGATACGTAAAGAGATAGGGAGACATATTGATATGGATGAGAAAGAGAAAGAGAGAGAAAGAGAGAAGACTAAACACCAAATCAATTTTGGAAATTGGAGATTTCCTCTTAAAATTTTATCTCGAAGAAAATTTAATAGAAAGTTGGCTGATATAAAGAGAGAAACTGAAAGGTTTAAAATCGTATATTGTCTGGAAAGGGGTGAAAAGAATCGTGTGTCCCTGTTTGAGTTTGAGTTTGCGTTTGATTTATTTATTCACGGAAATATTACAATGCCTGCATTTCAGAAATATGAATACTTTGACAGAACAATTATAACATCTGAAGAAAGGCATCTAAATTGGCAATTGATCTGATTTCTTGAGGCAATGAGTTGAAGTAATTAGAAGCACGATGCAATGGGTTTGCATGTATGTTCCTTTCGGGTCTGTTTAGCAGTATGTCCGAGGACATTTTCGGACAGAGAAAAAAAAAAATCATGACAACAATGGTCCTCGGAAGCCGGACAATAGTCCTCGAACGTCGAACAATGAATTTGTGCTTTATTCCGCCGACTGTGCGAGGACGAGGAACAATACCTGTCCTCGGAAGTAAAGCCATGTAGAGCTGTGTGGGTGTGTGTGTGTGTGTCTCTCTCTTTCTTTATCTTGCCCGCTCACTTGCTAGCTTTCTCTCCCTGCCTCTTACTTCATGTCTTTATTAGCCTCGATCTCACACCCACATAGGTACTATCCCTTAAGCTCATTTGCTCATCCACACAGAATAACCCCATGAATCAGTAACGACTAGTTTTAATGTAGAAAACAAAATTATCACCAGCCCCCTGTCCATCAAATTATGACATCATCACCAATAGTCCCATATTACCTGCATGGCAGGTAATATGGGACCATTAATTAAAGACATTAGGTTCACATTAAAACGACTCTATTATGTCTGGTAAGTAGTCATTAAGTAAGAGATTTCACATTTGAATATGTTGACTTAAGAGATCGAAGAAAAGTAAACCTGCAGACCAGTCCTAGCCAAGAATAATGCAATGCTTAGGAGCTCAGTGAAATGACAAAAATGTAACTGTGAACCTCAGCTCAGATATTACCTGCAGCATATTACCTGCAAAGAGAAGAGAGAGAGACATGAAGAAAGGAGATGAAAAAGGAGAACTATGGAGGAAGAAATAAAATAAAAGAGAGACAATGAAAGAGAGAGAGAGAGCGGATACAAAGAGAGGAGAGAAGAAGGAGAGGGAGACAGACACAAAGAGAAAGGGGGCATATGAGTATCCCTACAGCTGTGTCAACATCACAGGTGAAGTATTAAAGGATTTTTCAGCATTATACTTTGGATATGGATTCATACTGAAGAGTAAAAATGAAACAAAAAAAAAATCAGTACTGATTGGATGAAGGAGGTGCGCCCTACAACTTTGCATCTTGAGTCATAATCCTGAGCGCCATATCAGACGAGTTTTTATAGAAGATATTCATACGAGCATTGGCGACTTTCAGCAGCAGGTTCAATAATAATGACCAGCATTAACTTGAATAATCAGTCTCGGCTGATAATCTGAAAACATCATTTTGTATCCATCTCTACTCTAAGGGGAGGATGAATCCTAAAACTACACTCTTAGAAAAAAGGGTTTGTTTGAACACCTTTAAAAGGTGCTTATATTTGCCACACCAGTGCCAGCTTTTAGGGTGTCCCTAAGCACCTTTTGAAAAGGTTTTCACCTTTAAAGGTGCTCGGTGTTCTGTGTTCATCACGAGCACTGGCAAAGAGCTAGCCTACTCTTGAGCAATATTTTATCGTCCTTCGAAAAAAATACAATATATCCATAGTAACTGAAATCAATAAATTATAACAACATGCAATAGAACACATTTATACATTTTGTATCAATTTGAAAATGACGAATGTAGATAGATATTATCGTGGACATGTTTAAATAATATCTACAGATTATGATAAAGACTAATACGCATAACAAAAGGTGGAGAAATCTAAGCTTAATGGACTAAGGTCCTTCTAATGGAACTTGTAGACATCTTTTCAATCCGGCACCAGTTTGGAGCTAATGAGTACCCCATAAGCACCATTTTTTCTAAGAGTGTATTGCCATCGTTGTCACTAATTTTCTCATGCATGCTTTGGGTAAGACAATTCTACAATTATATCACCATTTCTATGCACCTGTTCTGTCATGCCTGTTGCACGAAAATCGTCCTATGCCTAACTTAGACTGCGTGAGCTACTGGCGCGATACTTCTAAGGGAGACATCAGTCGTACTGAAGAAAATGATTGCAAAATTATTACAGCCCACATTTCGTTGAATTACTGGCGTGTGGGCTAGTTGCCTTAACAGTCTTGATTAACGCAGTTGGTGACGCAATCAAAATGTCGCCTCTTGCTTTTCCTTTTCATCATTAATGTTTACATAATGTACAATTTTATTTCTATGAAAAATCAGCCTTTAATTGCGAAAAATTGCCATGTATATCCAAATTGAAAAAAGATAAAATAAAACAGATCCATAATATTTAGGAATACAAAAATAGATTCAAATGAAGACAATATCTAGTGCAAAAATAGAATATCAAAAGAGTTCAGCATGACAAAATAATGTCTCTTTTTGAAACGCTTAATAAAATTTTCCGAGAAAGTTGCAATTGATTCAAGAACAGTTTAAAACAAATTATAATCATGATAATATAGGACAAAATATCAAATGGTAGGCCTACGTGTAAGACTTTTTGCAAATAATTATCTAATTACTGCTTGAGAAAGGTAGGCCTAGTGTTATTGTTTATGCATGTCATCCATTTACACATTTCATTTCAATGCAATTCAAATTAGCATTTTTGAATTTGATTTGATTTGATTAATTTCATTTTCCGTTTCAATACAAACAAAAAATGTTTATAATCCGTATATTTTATACAGATAACACACAATATAATAAACTTAATATAAAATATATGTACATGTATATGTATA
This sequence comes from Heliocidaris erythrogramma, assembly GCA_025617745.1. Lineage (NCBI taxonomy): Eukaryota > Metazoa > Echinodermata > Echinoidea > Camarodonta > Echinometridae > Heliocidaris > Heliocidaris erythrogramma. Next base: position 24,536,834 of record CM046856.1, read on the forward strand.
TGCATATATTACATTACTGTGCCAAGGGGTTTAGTTCTCTTCAAAGTTTTACCAAAATGTGATCAATGTTTACTTTTCAAATGTCTGCACTTCATCAACAATCTATTACTTCACAAAATATTGTGTACAAAACTTGTAGGAAATTTATTACCATTTCTTATGATACCAAACATTATTACTTTACCCAACTTTATGCATAAGAATTATTGAAAATTACATTTGAGGTTTTTTTTTTTGGTCCATTATATTTTAGTTTCTCGTTTGTTTACTATTGGTTAATGTTGAAATAAGGTAATATCTTTTTAAATATCCCCAATTTTCGCTGAAATTTTTATGGTAGCATATAATTATAATCATGTATTTAGAATGCTTGATTTATGCTCAAAATTTTGATAGACATTGACCACCATATACCTTTCCTGTGGTCGAGCAATTGGTAAATGAAAATGACAAGTCTATCTGTCGTACATACTTGTCATCGGCACTGAAAGAAATATATATATATATATATATATATTTATATATATATTTAAATATTGACCTGGATTAAATTGAAAGGGAGGAGGTATGCTTTAGGAAGCAAAGTTTGCATAGAGTATTCCCCCACAACTTTGTTGCAGGGTAAAAGTACAGGGTTTTTGCCAAGCAAATGATAATTAAACAATGGAAAAAGTTACAAAGAGATTTGGTCACAAGAGCAAGAGAAAGGGAGCGAGAGACAGCGAGAAACGAAACAGGAACGTGAAGACTGGGACAGGAGCAAATAGGGGCGCACACCTTTTCCCCATACGCTCATGTTTTGAAAATGAGAAATAAAAAATCATGAAAAATAAGCGGCATTCAAACTTGTGTCCTGACTAGTTCATACAGTTTCCTTGACTTTCTGAAAATATGAAGGGGTGTTTGAAGCATTTTTTCTCTCTACAGTGGTTACAACTTATAGACTGCACACAAACCTGGTCTAAGCTACAGTGGTTATGAGGTTTCTTGGGCTAATAATTAAGTCCCCATAACATCCCACTGGGACCAACTCCTGCTCTCCCTTGGGACTGATCTGAACCAGTAATTATCACTCTTTATCAAAAACAGTGTTGGAATATGTTTTATTGATTTTATATGATTTTTTTTCAACACTGACATCATCTTTGGTACGGGTCGACTGGGAATTGCCTGGATCTAATTACAGGCGTGCGGCCATAAGGGGTCGCTAAGGAAGTATTCATAATGAAATTAAAATGTACGAATGGATTTTCCTTTTCCTTATTATGTTTACGTTCAGAAATATTCAGAGTAGTGGTTTCTTTAGTTTCATTAATATGTAAACCGTTCCCACACTTAGTACCTGAAAAAAAAAAACAAAGGTGACCGGGCACCACAAAACCACAAAAAAGTCGCACAGTGTGATTTCCAGTTAGATCTCAATAAAGGTGTTTTGGGTTAACATGGTCAAATTTTAGTTTTGGGTATTTCCTGAAAATGCTAAGTAATTGAAAATTGTTGAGACACTAAACAGTCAAAAAGTGGTATTTTTGACAGTTTCCAGTAGCCCTGTGTTTGTCTTAATATCTAGATTTGGTTGTACATGTATTAGTTTTCTTTTCTTTGTTTGACCCTGAATCCTTGTCTCATTTGAATCTCCCATAACTTTAAAACAGAGAAAGCTATTGCATTGATACTTGTCCACTACGGTGAGCAGGAATTAGTATACCAAGTTATATGACAATTTAATGATTCCTTCATAAATATTTCTATTGAGTTGTAATCCAATTTTAGTCAGGTTTGCACAACACCTTGCAGTGTTTCAATACACTGCAAACTTTAAACCCTTATTCTTAAAAGTAACATTCCTTAGCACTGGGCATTCTTTGGTACAGTGGGTTAGGAAAATCCAGTATAATTAGTTATATATCATTTTAAATCTGAGACTCTCCTCTTTCAGATTCCGACATCAACTAAAAACAAGAGCCCCAGGGGCACGACGCTCACCTGAGGTGGATCAATTCACATCTGGTGCATTTTCTCTCTAGCACATGAACAACTTTCATTCTTCATCTATAGAGGTATCTCTATACACAATACCAAGTCTGAGCTTCCTACCAAGTTCGGTTAAATTCCAATCATGGGTTTTGGAGAAGCTGAAAATGTAAAAAGTTTATGGATGGCGGACAACTTGCCCCCCCCCCCCCCCCCCCCCTCCAGTATGTTTACCCCCACAGACCCCCTATAGGGCCACCCAGAAAAAAAATCTCCATACACAATACCAAGTCTGAGCTATTCCTGGTTCTGGAGAAGATGCTTGAAATTTACATAGCTTTTACACTTGGGGGCTCTCCCCCTGTGCCCCCTGGGGGCCACATGTACCATTTTAGCACCTTTGGATCCCCTACCCCTAAGGATGATTCCTACCATGTTTGGTTGAATTCCGATCATGTGTTTTGGAGAAGATCAGAATGTACATTTTGCCTGGCAGCGCGCCCCCCCCCCCCCTCCAGTATGTTACCCTCACAGGCCATTCAGAGAAATTTCATGAACAACATTCATTCTTCATCTATAGAGGTATCTCCATACACAATACCAAGTCTGAGCTATGCCTGGTTCTGGAGAAGAAGATGTTTGAAATTTACATAGCTTTTACATTTGGGGGCCCTCCCCCTGGGCCCCCTTGGGGGCCACATGTACCATTTTAGCACTTGGGTCCCCTACCCCTAAGGATGATTCCTACCAAGTTGGTTGAATTCCGATCATGTGTTTTGGAGAAGAAGATCAGAATGTACATTTTGCCTGGCAGCGCCCCCCCCCCCCCCCTCCAGTATGTTACCCCCACAGGGCCCCTATAGGGCCACTCAGAGAAATTTCATGAACAACATTCATTCTTCATCTATAGAGGTATCTCCATACAAAATACCAAGTCTGAACTATGCCTGGTTCTGGAGAAGAAGATGTTTGAAATTTACATAGCTTTTACATTTGGGGGCCCTCCCCCTGGGCCCCCTTGGGGCCACATGTACCATTTTAGCAACTTTGGTCCCCTACCCCTAAGGATGATTCCTACCAAGTTTGGTTGAATTCCGATCATGTGTTTTGGAGAAGAAGATCAGAATGTACATTTTGCCTGGCAGCGCCCCTCCCCCCCTCCAGTATGTTACCCCCACAGGCCCCTATAGGCCACTCAGAGAAATTTCATGAACAACATTCATTCTTCATCTATAGAGGTATCTCCATACAAAATACCAAGTCTGAGCTATGCCTGGTTCTGGAGAAGATGTTTGAAATTTACATAGCTTTTACAATTGGGGGCCCTCCCCCTGGGTCCCCCTGGGGCCACATGTACCATTTTAGCAACTTTGGTCCCCTACCCCTAAGGATGATTCCTACCAAGTTTGGTTGAATTCCGATCATGGTTTTGGAGAAGAAGATGAAAATGTAAAAAGTTAACGGACGACGCACGACGGACGACGGACAAATTTCCATCGCAATAGCTCACTCGAGCCATAGGCTCAGGTGAGCTAAAAAATCATATCGGATGACATTTTGGTGGTTTTATTGTGCCTGATCACGAATATATTTTGTGCAAACAGTGGTCTCGTTATTGTTAGGCGGTAAGCATTACCTAGTCTCGTTGGATAATGGTGTAAAGTGTTGTCCTTGAGAGAAATATCGTTAAAAATAGCGGGAAGCTGATTTTTAACTAATTTGTGTACAAACTGGCTTAGCTGGAAGTGATACATGCCTTTTAACTGAACTGAGCATGTTATTTTAAACAAATAAAATATCAGCATGAGATCTAGAAATTGCATGGAAAATGATTCTTAGTACCTTTTTTGTATTCTGTTAAACCGACTTTGCATTGCCCAACCCCATTGTTAATATTCCATAATTTATATATATAATTATTGTAGTTTCAAAAGAGAGTGCAATGTAAGTAAATTGTTAGAGGGAATGAAGCAGTTCATTTTTTAATTTTGGAAAAAAAAATTCAAACCTTCAAAAACTAGATTTCTAGTGCATTTACCGTGCAGATTTGGGGGCACATAATCCGTAAGGATTATGAGTTTTCTTCATCTTCCCCCTTTTTCTTTCTCTCCTTTGCGATGTTTGCGTCCAAGTGCCGCCCGGGGCACCTGACCCCTTAGATACGCGAAGCGACCAAGCGGGGAGGGTGTGGGAGGGGGGGGGGGGGTATCCCCATTCCACACCAGGGAATCTTTCATTAAAGAATGTGATGGTATTTCAAGATCAAACATAATGAGTTTGGATAATTATTATTTTAAACTTAATGTATCATAATATTATATATATTTATTTTATCCAAATATATATATATATATATTTTTTTTTTTTTTTTTTTTTGGGGGGGGGGGGGGATAGATACCAAGACCCCCCCCCCCCCACTCGGATCGACACCCATGTTTTCGACGGTTTCTGTATTTCTTTCTCTACCTTCTTCTTTCGAGCTGTGTGGACTACAGTGAGTTTGCTATGTGTGAGGGCAGCGTCAAGAAATTTTAATGCTCTTCTCTTCCACTTCCGTTGAATTGTCCTTCGTGTAATTTTCGAAAAACCACACCTTCTCGTTGACGTCATGATGAGTAGACAGTTTTGTCAAGATGTCATCTCTTTCCTTATCTGAAAACGAATCTGCGTGAGTAATAACAATCATCGGAGGATATCCTGTGATGTGAAAAGGAATATTTATAATGTTAAAAGATCGGTCAGATCTTGTGCACCGATAACGATAATGCAAAGTGATCACATCTGAACGATGGAATCGTGGTGGTTCAGTCGATTTAGGCACGAGGGACACGACCCACAACACTTCTTCTGTACTGAGTTAGCATGGAAGGAGTGAAATTTTTGGCTCTCAGAAAATATCGTTGATTTCTGACCTACAACACAACGAATTTCCACGCCTTTTACAAATAAACAAGAGGGGGGATTTTTGTTTTGTTTTGTAGCATTCTTTATTGCATTCATTCAGTACAAATGAAAATCATACAACTTCATTTTTTAGTAGATGTACATAACACAATTATCAAAATGTATAGAAAATTATAAGTACAGCTTTCAAAAATACATAATATAATGAAATATATAGTACATTCATATTAATCACACTGAATGAATATTATAGATCATAGCTTCCCCCCCTCCCCCTCCCCTCCCCCCCCCCCCTCCCCTAATCTAAGGTGTTACTACACCGTTCCCATAATTTTGTTACCATTTCTCATTCAAAAAATATATGCCTATAAGTTTCCTCATTTTTACCACAAAATGAGCATTTATCACTTGATATGAAGTGAAACCTATATAAATGATGGTTCACAAATATAATATTATAGAGGAATTTAAATTGAAATTCTCTCAATTTATTATCCATTGTGCTTAATCTAGGACGACAAAAAATCTTTTCAGTTTGTTTTACCGACATATTATATGATAATTGTAAATTCTGAAAACTAACAGGAGTGTCGGCTATTCTCTGTATGCACACTCTATACAAATTCTTTGAACAAACTGATTCAAATTGAAAAGTCTTCTTTGAAAACATAAATTCTATTTTTAGACCATCAACTGAAGTATGCTTTCTTAAATCGATTTTCCATTCTTCAGGCGTATCTGCATATATTTCTTTAATCAAAGCTATTTCATCTTCTTCTAGTCCCATACGTCTGAAATAAGTGTCTGACTTCAATATCAAAGCTATTTCATCTTCTTCTAGTCCCATACATCTGAAATAAGTGTCTGACTTCAATGTTCCTTCATCATCTGTAATATGGTACAATTTATATATGTTTTTTAAGAAAAGATTTTCATGAGAATATGTTTTTCATTTCTTCTGAATACACCTATTATTGAAAAAAAATCATTTCTTTTATTAGTTGCATCCTTCTTAATAAACGTATTCATATCAAACCAAATATTTAACATTTCCTGGTAGTACTTTGGTAACTGTATGTTGATCATGTTAGGTAAATAATTACAATAGAAAATTAGATTTCCTCCAATTGGTCTCAGTAAAAATTTGAAGTACTTTTTCCATTTCACTTTCTGGTCTCCAGTTACAAGTCTTTTTATCCACATCACCCTTTGCACCTTCACAATAAGTCTAAAGTTAAGCACTTTCAATCCTCCCTGTTTGTAATCAAGATACAAAGTACTTCTTTTTATCTTGTCCTTCCCTCGCCAAAGAAAATTAAAGCAGATCTTTCTTTGAAAACCCATTCAGGCATCGGAGTCAAAGAGCTCACATACATCAAGTTTGAATATGCGTATGTTTTCAACAAGTGAATTTTCCCAATCAGAGTGAGATCTCTTTGTTTCCACCAATTTAACAATTTCTTAATTTTGCTCAAAATCTCTTTATAATTCATCTCTTGGGCAACGTCAGGATCTAATGAAAAATAAATACCTAAATTTTTTACAATGTCAACTGCCTTTCCAAAAGGATAAAAAGTTGCAGCGCCAACAGATGGCCCCAGGGGCAAAATAGATGTTTTATTTCCATTAATCTTAAGTCCGGATATTTTCCTAAAGCTCTCTAAAATTACCTCCAATCTATAAATTGCGTCTATATCGCGTACAAATATTGTCATATCATCTGCATAAAGGATCTGCTTTTTTTCCATTTCACCAACGCGAATGCCCTTTACCAAGTTATCTTTTCGAATGCAGTGAGTTAGACATTCGATACATAAGATGAACAAATAAGGAGACAGTGGATCTTCTTGTCTTAAACCCCGTTCTACTTTGAAATAACCGGTTGATTTCCCCCGTTGAAAACACAACTTTGAGCTTCAGTATTATAGTATTTTAACCCATTTACTAAACATTGGTCCAAACCCAAATGAATTAAGCACCTTTTGAAGAAAAGTATGTGAAATTGAATCGAAGCCTTTTTCAAAGTTTATTGCCAATAGATATCCTGGTTTATTAAAATTTGACGTGTGACGTCTTATTGCTTCACCAATGTTTCTATTATTTAAATAACCTACTTGATCGACTGACACAATATTACTCAAAATCGTTTTTAATCTTTTAGAAAGTATCTTAGTAAGGATCTTGTAATCGACATTGAGTAAGGAGTAAGGCTTATAATTACTAATACATTTTGGGTCTTTACCATCTTTATGTATAAGTGTAATAATTGCTTGTTTTTGAGAAGGAGATAATTCTTTAAATTTTATATCATCATTAAAAGCATTTACGACTAAGTCACCGACCACCTGCCAGAATGTAATGTAAAATTCTACATTCAATCCATCATTCCCTGGGGATTTATTCAACCGCATTTCTTTTAGAATACCAATACAATCTCCTTGGTTAATTTGGGTAAGCTCTCGGGGGAAAAGTTAATGTTCTCACATAATGCTACTTATGAATCAGCATACAATGCTGAATAAAAGTTTCTGATTTCCTGCAGAATATCACTTTCATCATCAATTATATTTTCATTCACCTTTAGCTTTTTGATAACACTTTTTTCCCATTGGAAGCTATTAATTGCTTAAAATATGCCGTTTCCTTTTCTCCAGTTTCAAACCATGGCGCTCGAGATCTGATTTTTACCCCTTCATTTATATAAACATAAATTTTTTTCAATTCACTTTTTTTTCTTTCCAGATTGTCAATCAAACCATTGTCTCTAATATTTGTTGGTAGTTGTAGTTCTTCTTCTAATTTTAAAATTTCTTGTTCTAAACTGGCAATATTTTCCTTTCTTTCCTTGGCTTTTTTCTTGGAGTATTTTCTTGTAAAACTACGTATTTCCATTTTCATATAATCCCATAATATTCTGCTATCTGCAATCTCTTCAGAAAACCTAAGTTTCAAACGTGTTATTTCTTCTTTCATACTTTTAACGTAACCTTCATCATTACACAAACTGTTATTAAACTTCCAATAACCTGCCTTTATCGCGGGATAAGTAATAGAATTCAATCTAATATTCAGCTCTATTGCTGAGTGATCAGGTGAAATGGAAGGTAGTATTTTACAGTTTAACACTGTCTCTCCTAAACTTTCGGAAATAACCCAATAATCCAATCTACTTTGCATAGAAGGATTTTCTTGGTGATACGTAAATTGTTTCTTAGTGGCATTTCTTAATCGCCATATGTCTATTGCATTATAGTCAATTAAAAAGTTTTCAAACTTATTACTGAGCTTAGACTGCTGTTTATTCATATTATTTCCCATGTAATCTAGATGTACATCTCTAACAATATTAAAGTCCCCTCCTATAATAAAAGGCTTATTTTTAAATTCATCTTTTCCTAGGATATGTATAATAGTGCGCAAAAACTCTACTTGTTCCACCTCCTTGCTTCCAACTGGAAAATAAACATTTCCTAGTATTACCTCTTGATTTTGCAGAACCCCAACTGTGAAAATGTGTCTACCTTCTGTATCAGTAATTTTATGTTCTAATTTAATATTTACTCCCCTGTCAAATAATATCATAACCACTTTACCATGGTTTGTACCGTGGCTATATATACAGTTCCCCTCCCACATCGAGTTCCAATTATTAACTATATCTTTAAGGGGCCCCACCTACAAGCGTTGCTTCTCATGGGGTCCTAAAACCTCTCAATCAAATAACGATGTCATTTATACCATTGTTCCATATTGTATTCTCATATATTTGATTTGTTTGGTTTTGAATAAATCTGAATCTGAATCTGAATCTACTAAATGTTTCCTGTAGAAAAATAATATTCCCTCCTTTTTCTTTGCACCATCTAAAAATGCTCCGTCTTTTATTTTTCTCTCTAACACCCTTAACATTTAAAGATATAAAATTGCATACAGAAAATTTAGTCTTATTCATAATAAGGGTGTGGAGAAGAAGATATTATAACGGGTTGAGAAGCGGACGGGCCGTAGAACACAATTCGCGCCGCGTAAAGCTGACCAGCTCAAAAGGCCACTACCAATTACCCTCGAAGAAAGAAAGAAAGAATACATAAAACATAAAATACAAACTAAACACATTAAAAACAAGGAAAACATACCAAGAAAAGACGTGTCTAAATCAAATCCCATTACCTCCGCTTCCCCTCTCCCTTTACTTCTACTTATATGCCAATAAGTAGCTGTACAGTACTTTACATTTCGGACTTTGTTTGTCATAACCAATTAACCAACATAATAAGTTAACATAATAAATTTACATCATAATGAATCCTTGTTTATTTAAACACTATTTTTATATCACTAAATACAGGTTTGGTGATTTTCTCATCTCCCCACCCCCTTCTACAAAACATTACAACAACAACAAAAAAAAACCCCCCCCCCCAAAAAAAAAACCCTCCTGTGAATTGGAATACTTGTATACTCTATATAGACCCACAAAACGATCATCTAACCAGCGTACATGTCTTTACATAATTGATTCTTGCTATTTCAATACTCTGTGTCACAATAAATACAGTACGTATTCGATTCTATCCACGTTTTTCAATGTGTATACCAGTGACATAAAAGCTATTATTTTCTCAAAACTATCAATTGTACTTTGGCTTCTATGAGAGTACTACCAAAGTTGGCATATTTAGCTGTTTCATCTGCAAACATGAAAAAAAAAAACATTCCAGTCAAATTCCGCTTAAAAAGCAGTGGGCGTATCCCCGAGATTCCTTGTATACTCTATATAGACCCACAAAACGATCATCTAACCAGCATACATGTCTTTACATAATTGATTCTTGCTATTTCAATATCGTCGAGGTCTGACCTACAACACAACGAATTTCCATGCCTTTTACAAATAAACAAGAGGGGGATGATTTGGGAACTAGTTATCGTTATCGGTGAGGTCTGACCAGCGCTTAAAGGCGATCATGACGGTGGTCATAAATTTAGACATTAATGCCTAAGGGTTCATAATTCCGAAGGTTCGTATTTCCGAAAATGAAATGAGGTTCATAATTCCGAAAATGAAATAAGGTTCGTATTTCCGAAAATGAAGAAGGGTTCATAATTCCGAAGGTTCGTATTTCGGAAAATGAAAAAGGGTTCATAATTCCGAAGGTTCGTATTTCCGAAACTGAAATAGGGTTCGTATTTCCGAAACTGAAAAAGGGTTCGTATTTCCAGAAATGAAAAAGGGTTCGTATTTTCGAAAATGAAATAGGGTTCGTATTTCCGAAAATGAAGAAGGGTTCGTATTTCCGAAAATGAAAAAGGGTTCGTATTTCCGAAAATGAAATAGGGTTCGTATTTCCGAAAATGAAAAAGGGTTCGTATTTCCGAAAATGAAAAAGGGTTGTAAATTCAGAGAATACGGCGTCAATCCGTATTTCGGATAGGGAGGAGGCAAAGTGTAAAGATATTAATTTTGTACTCAATAATCATAACAATGATGATAACAATTATAATAAAATCCAGAGAAATAGCCATTATTATCGTAATTCCTATCAATATTATCATTATTATCATTATAATATTATTATTATTATCATTGTTCCTATTATAATAACCAATATTTGTGAGCAAGTGTAGAGAGCGAGCGCCTCAGGAATACATGTTTCATTTCTCATAAAATGATATTGCTTTGGTGATTACAAATACATACTGATGTATTGATGAAAATGAATCGGATTCCGGATTAAATTTGCTACAACGAAATTGGCTTGAAGTTATTTATATAATGTATATACCGCTTTGGAAAATGAGACACACCAAAGTTCCAAGTAGATCTTTACAAGCAGAACATGGCCACGTAATGTTTTTGAAAGGGGGAGCTAATGCCTCTTGGCAGAATATCATTCTCCCCGTTTCTACAATTTGCAAGCGAGCGAAGCGAGTTAGAAAAAAATAAAACCCTTTTTAAAATTGTAATGGAAATGCAATTTCGCCATCAAAAGACAAATATAGAACATGTAATAATGAGCCATGAATAATATTACTTAACCCTACTGCCGAATATGGAATATTTGGGCACTTCGCTCGCCCTAATGAAGGGCGTTCCCTGTCCCAAACTATTCCGTTTCTAAATCTTACGCGCTAGTGAGCAAGTAAAAAAAAAGGAGATATTGTCTATAGAATAATGATTTTGTTACCAGATAATCCAAACAATTATAACATTTTGAGTACCTTCCCGCCCGCAGATAGGGATAGCCGACCATCTCGCTGGATTCCAGCGAGCCAAACATTGACACTTTATTATCTTTAAGATGTAATTACTTCGTCAACATTCAACATAAATTGTGATTAAAAAAGTATACTATGAAAAGTGTATACTAAAAATAAGGTGGGGGCGTCCTGCATCCCTAGCCCTCAGAGCCATTTATTACAGAGTTTGGCCAACTCGGCTCCATGTAGGTAGCAATATGGCGCTTGTTGCTTTGTTAGGCAACTACTAAACCAAGGAATATACGCCATGTTGTGCCCAAGATATATATACACAGTAGGGTTTATATAATGTAGAATCTTACATGGAATTATATGAACTTTATAAACATAACTGCGTACTGCACAATGTGAGATCACATGATGAGGCTTATGACTTATGATAAAATATATAAATTTCCTACCCCACTCCTATCATGGGCCTTGCTAAAAGGGGTGGGGGCAGGGATGTCACTCCCCCCTTTCATATTCAACATTGCTGTCAGTATATGCGCCACTATATGTGGAGGAAGAGGAAAGAGGAAAGAGAAAAGAAAAAGGTGAAAAGATTCATTAGAGGTTAGAAGGGAAAAAAGAGAGAAAAAGAAAAAAAAAAGGAAAGAAAACAGAAAACTTAATTCCGATTTTTTTCAACACTGAAATTCGTATATGCATATGGGAATAAATAGATTATAAGAAAAAAGCGAAAGGAAAACAAAGAAGAAAGCGACAGGATGAAGAAAGAAGAACTTTGAGATGAGACTAACGATGAACATGGCTGCCCAAATACAGTTTTGTATCTCAGACCCGGACGAGACTCATCTTTCTTTCACATTCCTTTAATCCAAATAGGACTGGAGGGCCATTAGCGCCCCCCCCCCCCCCACACCGCTGATAGTTTTAAAGGGCTTGCCGCGCGACCTTATGACTTTTTCTTTAGAGTGTAATGTATCTTTTGATACAAAATGTGTGTGTATTCCCGGGTATGGTGTTACGTAACATTTGAAGGTCATATAATTATGTCAATGAAAAATGGTAGGTTCGTATTTATGAGTAAAACCATTAAAAATTTGTACAGATTCTAATGAGTTGCTTCATTTTACTGCACAGTCTGCAACAGTTACAACCGCTAACCTGAAGTCTGAAATAACTTTTACAAGCATAACGAATTACAAAACACTAAAAGACATTGAGAGTAAAACAATCCTCATCGTAAAAAAATAGAAATAAGGAATTACACATTCTGACCTAAATTAATGGCTTGTATCAACCACCCTGATAGCAGAAAGTGGTAAAAATTACGTGATAATTACGTCGTGGTTTTCGTCTTTTTTACGTCCTGTAATTACGTAAATAAGACGACAACTTGCACCAACGCAAGACGTCAAGAGGACGTCTTATTTTGACGTCATCTGTACACTGTAAAAACTGCAGTGCTGTATATAGCACTTTTTGAGGGCATGCATAGGGACTGCACTCAGAGTGCTATTGAATGCACACAGCGTGCTATTTCAGCACTTTCACGGGAGCTGGACCGGTGTAGCGGCAGATACGGGGATCGGCAGATACCGTTCTAAAAACGGCCAAGAACACTATCTGCCGGCGGATCATGTTCCAACCCCGGCAGATACCGTACCTAAACATAGCAACAAATAATGTATGCAAACTGGATTCCAAGTATTGTAGTTCATTCATTAATAACAGGTTAATGGAATACCTCGTTACTAGCAGGGGCGTATCCAGGATTTCCCAATAGGGGGGGGGGGGGGGCGCCAGGCATTATTGATCGCCGTCCTGGGGGAGGGGTCTAAATTTTTGAAGAAGGGCTGAGATGCAAAATAATCCTATATGTGACCAATTTTGAAGCCTATTTAATGAACAACTTTTTTTTTTGCTAGTTTTTTGCGCCACCCCCTGGATACGCCACTGACTAGGTCCCCAGGAAAGAAACATCCATAAATTTGAATCACTTAGTAAACAGGTCTATTAGGCACGAGAGTGTCTCGTACAAATCTGCCAATATACAATACATCTTATCTGCAGCGCCGTGGAACCAAATCCGCCGGGGAACCAAATCTGCAAACGTCAAACCCGGCAGATATGGTTCCGAGGTAGAACGATATCTGCCGCGGATACTGTATCTGCCGGAGAACCGTATGTGCCGCTACAAGCGCTGTAAACCGTTCGTCTACGACACCTCCACACACACACACACACACACACACACGTTTACATGGCTTTACTTCCGAGGACAACTATTGTTCCTCTATTGTTACTCGTCCTCGGACAGTCGACGGAATAAGGCATAAATTCATTGTTCGACGTTCGAGGACTATTGTCCGGCTTCCGAGGACCATTGTTGTCATGATTTTTTTTTGTTCTCTGTCCGAAAATGTCCTCGGACATAATGCTAAACAAACTCATACTTGTGTGTGTGTCCCTTTGTTCTCTCTATTGTTCAAATAGCCACACAAGCAGCAAAAAAAAGCCACACAAGCCTGACGGAATAAAGGCATCTATTGTGTTTGACTGTCCAATTAGTCACACAAGTATACCTCTGTTGGTACACACACACACATAAACACTTATTCGATTCTTCTAATCTCGTCCTCTTATTTTCGTCTCTTTTCTCTTCTCCTCTCCTCTTTTATAAACCTTCCCAGTTTTGTGTCTCCATTTCATTTTTTTATTCATTGCGGGGTGGGGGAGGTGCTTTTCGTCGAAAAGAGATCTGCTTTTTGAAGATGGCAATTAAAACCATAATATCCTATCGTGACCATAAATTTTCCCTTTAACAGTGGCGTAGCTAGAGTCTAGCCATTGTGGGAGCACTGGCACCATTGGAGGCACAAGTCTTTTGGAATAATCTTAAAGCTAATCTAAGACGCCGCTGGTGAAAAAGGGTGGGGGGAGGGGGTTGCCGGAAGGCGTCCGTCTTCTTTCCTATTCCATTTTCTTTCTTTTTTTTTCTTATTTTTTCGCCATCCGATGGAGGAGGGATGGGAGCGTACCCTCCCCCCCCCCCCCCCCCCTCCCCCGTTGCTACACCTCTGCTCCTGATGAATTCGCCTTTTTTTAACCAGGAATTATGAACCCTATTTCATTTTTCGGAAATACGAACCCCATTTCATTTTCGGAAATACGAACCTTATTTCATTTTCGGAAATACGAACCCTATTTCATTTTCGGAAATACGAACCCTATTTCATTTTCGGAAATACGAACCCTTTTTCATTTCCGGAAATACGAACCTTCGGAATTATGAACCCTTTTTTCATTTTCGGAAGTACGAACCTTCGGAAATACGAACCTTATTTCATTTTCGGAATTATAAACCTCATTTTCATTTTCGGAAATACGAACCTTCGGAATTATGAACCCTTTTTTCATTTTCGGAAATACGAACCTTCGGAAATATGAACCCTATTTCATTTTCAGAATTATGAACCTTCGGATAAACGAACCTTCGGAATAATGCAACAAATGTTCGGAATTACGAACCCTTTTTCATTTTCGGAATTATGAACCCCCAGGCATGGGAAATTAGTGTTTCGGAAATACGAACCTTCGGAAAAACGAGATGCCCCCGTTTAATCGGCATCAAGTGTATCAATGAATAAATTGACATCAGAATCCCTGCGGGGTCCCACATGAAAGTATTTCAGGCCCCATTCTTTTCATGGGCTATATCAATGATATGTGTATTTGTGTGAAAAATTCTAAATTACTTCTATATGCTGACGAAAGTGTGCTTCTATATTCAGAAGTAAATCCTAAGTTGATTGAAAAAGATTTGTCGAGATGTGTTGGTTGAACGACGTATAATAATTTCTCTTCACATTAAAGTAAAACGGAGAGCATTTTGTTCTGTACTAAAAGAAACTTGAAAAATACTGCGGAATTCAAGGTAAAATATAACAACCAAGAAATAGAGAGAACAGAATCAGTGACATCTCTATAGGAATGAATTTAACGAGGGATCTTTTATGTAGAGCATGAGTAGTGGCTATCGTAAAAAGGTAAATGTTCGCTTAAAGATTTTGGACAGATATCAAACTTACATGAATTTTAGGTCAAGGCGCATATTATGTTCCATCACTTTGATGCAATGTTCATTTGACTATTGTGGTAGTGCTGCTTGGTATATACAGCAGTTTGGGCAAGATGGATCTGAAAAAGTTAAGAATATTCCAAAATAAGCTTGCAAGATTTGCTAATTGCTCATGTTGATCAAATGTTGATCAAAGTAAAAACAAACATTTGTGATGCACCATGTACATACATATCGTATATCATTACCAATAATTTTTCTCGTGTGTCATATTTTCATAATTATGACACAAGAAAATGATATCTTAACTTGTTGTAACCAAAAGACTGAGGCAAATTGGGAATTTCTTTATTTCAATATACAGTTTTGGAACTCTCTTCCAATTAACCTAAAAACTGTCATTATTACAATTTTTTTACATTTCACATTTGAAGTGAGAGAATATCTAAAAATGGGTTCTTAAAGTATTCTGTAATTACTGTATATATATTTTCAATTCTCGTTGTGTTATTAAATGAGCTTGTTCATACTATATCTTATATATGTTATATATCTTATATTTGTTTAGCTTTTTGATGATATGAATCAAACAGAATATCATTTTTTGTCAATATCTATAATGTTCATAGGACCCAATTGTAAATAAAATTATAAAATAAGCTTATTGCATGCTTTCATGGATCATCCTGTTCAAGATATATACAGATGTGATTTTATACATTCCATGATCTATTATATGATTGTGATGCAGTAAATGACAATTATACGTATAGTTTTCCATCCATATGGCTGCATGCAAGACAAAGTTTAAAGCTGCTTTTCATCGAGGCCATATCAATTAGCACAAACTTACAGAAAGGCAGAGATACAGACGAAACAACACAGAATAGACCCTGTACCTTGAAATACGGGATCTAAGACACTTTGTACAATATTCTATCTAAAGGTGCTTCAAAGAAACCTAAGTGGTTTTGTTCTTTTTTATATACTAGTAGTCCCCTGAGGGGTGCCTTTAAGTTGTATATATTCTCATCACATCAATTTTGCAAAATTTAAATTAAACATAGGCATACCTATTTTACTTCATTAATCTCTGTGGATGCAAGAGCCTAAAAATCATGAAGCATTAAAACGCCAATTATGCTGTTTCTGGTTTCATTGTTAGATTGTGAAGTATCGATGGGTTTAGTCATTAGCTATGTGCTATGTGCATAATTTATAATTTATAGAACCTATACAATGTCATGATGTCAAGTAATATTCATGTTGACAAAAATGGATGGACACACACACCCACTGTCCCACCTAACAGACCGTCAAACACACCCCATTCGTAACTAAAATAATTATTTTGAACATTTTCCGAGCAATTAAAAAGTTTTCGTATACGCGGTGATTAAGTATTTCGAACGTATGAGGAAGGCCTTTGGGGATGCATGCTCACTAGCAATCACGTCAAGCTGAATTGATGTATGAAAAGCCTATCTCGACAATGAACTTGCCGAGCACACTAAAATAGGTATTTTCATGTTTAATATGTTGAACTATGTTATTTATCAAAACCAAGATTTTAACCATCCAAGGATTCTTTTACTTTCATTAGCATTCTTTGCCTTTATCAGTATTACATTCTTCCTTCCGTAAACATGAACTACGCTTAGTTCGCACTGCTTTATGGCAGCGTCAAGAAATTGCAGCAGTTCAATGCTCTTCTCTTCGTCTTCGGTAGAATTCTCCTTTGTGTAATTTTCGAAAAACCACACATTCTCATTGACATAATGTACAGTTGAAAGTTCGCTCTTGATTTCCTCTCTTTCCTCTTCTTTCATCAATGCTGCGTGGGTAATGACAATCATTGGCGGGTATCCTGCGATAAGGAAGAAAAGGGGCTTAATATTGGTAAAGATTTTGATGATGTTATTACATGCACTGTGGTTGAGTCAGTGCAGTGGCGGATTTAGTGGGGGGGGGGGGGGGGGCCCATCCAGCCCGTGCCCCCCCCCCCACCTTGGAAGAAAAGTAGACCTATGCATTGTGCCCCCCCCCCCCCCCTTAGAACGAAAACCTTTTTTTTTTTGTATGTCAGGGAATTATGGAGGGATCCCATAACCCACTGAGCGAATTTTGGAGGTCTGGCGAAAAAAAAAAGACAGTGAAAATCTAATACGGATGATGCATATAAAAATGTATATTGATTTAAATATATATGCACGCGTGTGTGTGTATGTATATATATATATATATATTGTGAAAGAAATTGCGAGAATATCGTTGCGTAGCTCAATCAATATATATATATATATATTTATAGTTGTAGAGAAATGTAGATGGGAGAACGTATAGGAAAAATAATTTAAAGTAAGATAAAGTTCACTCCGAGAATAAAGACATAGTAGATATCCGTAGGTTTGCTTCCACAAGCGTTTTCGTTTAATTCTTCAGGTGGAATATTTATTTATATATATATATATATATATATATATATATATATATATATATATATATATATATATGCTTTATAAGGGAGCTAAAGGTACCCTTCAATTCCCATTTTCTCACCCATGCTAACTGGCATTATACATACCGTTGTACTCTCTAAGTCTTCTTGCAAAGTCTCCTATGAACTGCATGCCTTCCCTCCTGTTGCATTGTCTGAATTAAGAAGCAATTGTAGAGTAATTCTTAAAATCAAATATTTATCAGGGCAACTACACCGAACAACTACCCGCACGTTGTAAGTACCCTCCAAAGCTATTGCCCACTTGTTGATTAAATATTTCCTTGGGGACTAACAAATGTCCACATGTGCATATTTTGGAATCCCTGGAGTAGCTTTCCAGCAAGTGGTCATTTGAAAGGCGCGCAGAATATGTCGTTTTCCGCCCGTCCTAAATGCTGACCAAACCACTATGACATCCGTATACTGCGGGGAGCCCTTCACTTCCCGGGTGTCCAGAAGTTATCAAGGAGTTATGACAGATCCTTGAAGCAATTATGATCTAATACCTTACTTAAGTTAAGGACGTAAGTGTTTAAACCTCTCGTCACCTCTACATTGTATACTTGTTGATTATGCTGAAATCCACGATAGGCTTAACTGTATTAAAAATTAATACTCTTCCAACTTTAAGCAGTTTAGTATAGTCGAACAGTAATAATCAAATTCTTACGAGTTTTTGAACACGAAAATACCACAATGAATTTCCTCCTGTTCACTTTGCTCGATAGGTTGTATGTCTGGCCCTCGTTCTCCTCCTGTCAGTAACATTGTTGATAAAAATGTTTCATCAGTTATTAAACAGGCTAATATGCATTTCTGATATATTATGGGTAATAAAAATTTCACCTGTCCTATGTAAACAAAATATTAAAATCTGTTCCATGATAAGAATTGAAAAAGGAAACTGTCAGTAATATTCAGTACAAAATACACAATTCTGCAGCACACAAATTAGTCAGGCTATTTTTGACCTTTTTGCTATTGTGAGGTCAAACTAAAATTCGTAATCTCAACTTTCAAAATCTCCATAACAAATTCTTTCACTGACAGGGTTGGCAATTTTTTTGATGCATTCGGAATAAAAAAAACTTTAATCAGAATTTTTTATAAATTTCATCAGAAATAATGTTCAATTACACAGAAATCTTACCCTAATGATAACATCAATCTTAATCTTATCCTTAATAATACTCCTAACATTCGGCCGTCACAGGCCAAAAGGGTGTCTCTGAAAATTTTGTCTTTCAGGTTTTGACATGGGAGGGGGGGGGGGGGTTCAAAGTTGCTCTTTTCTTTATCCAACTCTCATGATTACAGAACATTTCCTTTTTAAGATAGCACGGGCTATCTACAGCCTTTTTATCCAATTTGCTCAATCGTTTGATGGCAAAAGGGTGTATCTTACACATACGCCATAGGCATACCTCAGGAGTGCTCTTATAGTTTTCGGTAAAAAGGTGTATCTACAAGATACACCTTTTTGCCAAAATGATGATTGAGCAAGCGAGCTCTGCGAAGTTTGGAAAAGGGGGTGTACCTGCAACCATACATCTTTTAACCATATTTGTGTGTATCCGATATATCCTTCCAGTTTACGGCTAAATGGTGTATCTGCAAATACACCTTTCTGCCAACATGCATGATTGAGCAAGTGAGCTCCGCAAAATATGGCAAAAGGGTGTATCTACAGATATACACATATAAAGAATGCAAACACACGCACACAAAAACCCCACACAAACTCACAAAAGATAAAAACACACAAATATGTAAAATTACAATTAGATAAATTTACTGATAAATAATCAGATCACCGAACTGTCCAATTGCAACCAAAATGCAAACAAAGCCCTTTTTCCTCAAAATCAAAATGTTGTATCTGCAGATATGCTGTTTTGCCATGATTTGATCATATAAACCTTAAGGAGTATCTGCAGATACACACTTCTGCCTAAACTGGGCACTGGAAACCACATGAAATGGGAAACTGCAAATGAATTAATTATGTAGCATAATAAGTGAATAAGAATTCCTTCAGTTTTGATTTAAAAGAATTTACATTTTTAGATATAATGAGGAAGAGAGGAAGGTCCTTTGTATTCAAAACAAAAAAGAAAATGCTGTGTTTTTACATTCTTCAATATAATAATTTTTCAGGATTTCGAATGTTATAATGATACATTACTGCTGTACATTTAATCATAGTGGCAAGATGGCAGGTGAGGAATTTGACTTTTTAAAAAAGTGGTTGTGAAGGAGCAGTTTAGCAAGACATTGAACATATTCTTACAGTTATTTTTTTTTCATTGGCAATCTCAACAATTGAAAGAGCCTAGAAGGATATGTGTTGGCCCAGACAAATTACAATACATTAAATAAGGTAAAAATCATTGAGTTGTAAAGTAAAATGAATTATGTTCTAGCAAGAAGTGACTCAGTTTGCTGATGACACCAATATTCTTTGATATTTTGTTTGATATGGCTAGTGCATGTTCATTCCATGGTAAATGTTGATCTATAATTACTCTTCTTTATGGACTGCACATGTTTTATGATTACATTATTTATTCTTATATACCTACTTAGATTGCATGATAAGTTATCTGTAACTGAACTTATATAGTGAAAGTAGATCTATATAAAGTTAGAATTTGAAGTGTTAAGGGACGACTCTGTAAGTTTCTGATGGAAGTAGTTGATTTGAAGGATTAAACTGCCAACAACAAACCTTTCGTCAATTACTTGTATATATTATAATAGAAGTGATTTCAATCAATGATTAAAAAAAATCACATTGATTTAAATCCACCAACCCTGTTCAGTGATAAAAAATAACTGTCACTCTGAATGTAGTGAAGCTCACCTTGAACTTTAGATCCTACCTTAAAGAATAATTGTTCAAATGTTTATGGAAGTGATATCTATATATCATGCAAGTGATTAAAAAAGCTAAAAATTTCATTAACCATAATATAGAAGAATGACTTACGGAGTTGGGCAATTATTTCATCTAGATTTGATTGCTGGAAATCAATCATGCCTCGGTTGTCGAAAAGAGAAATACTGTCGGTGAGAGTTAGAAGAGTGCGTGAGATAGTTTTTCCTCCTCCAGATTCCAGAGCTCCTACGACCTGACTCTGCTTAAATTCACCTGCTCGAAACGACGAAACAGGACATAAGAAATAAAAGTTGAGATCACAAAGTGACAAAAAGAAATCTAACCTCGATTAGCAGTATTTATATGCTTATAATAATTACCATTGAAGGACATTGATAATAATATTGTTAATAGTGCACCGTGTCATGGTGGTATTTCAGTTAAGGCTCTTGACTCTCATACGAGAATTGCATTTAAGCAAAAATAGCATGAAGATTGGAAGAGAACAACTTTTCAAATACCTGTCAATGCGAATTCAAGGGAATTCATGAAGGACGACTTCCCAGCGCTCATTTCGCCAAATAAGCCGATATGTGCTGATTGCACAGAGGATCCGTCAGGTCTCTCAAAGGTGTAGTTCCGTATTTTTTCACGTAGAGATGACAACTCCTCTTTTGTTTGTTCTGTAGAAATGCAGAAATTACCTACATTCAGATTTCAATATAATCTATGATCATTTAATATTTATGTGTGTGTGGTCGGGGGGGGGTGGTACGTCAAGATATTTTTCATGTTACTATTGATAGTAAAATTATAAGTCTCACATTATACACGACGAATGAGTTTACAAATCCTTTGCAATTTTGATTATTTTCTCAAATTCTAAAACTTTGTTTTTTGCTTTGGTTCAATCGTCGCGGGAGTTGGGGAAAATATCATATAACATTCGAGAAAATTATTATATCCACAGTCATTGTTTGGGTACTGCTACAACTAAACGATTAGATAATTAATGGTCTCTTTCATTAGCCACCTCAACATAATTACAAAGTAGAAGCAAGCAAAATACTCTCAAATAGCTATTCGTGAATAAACGTCGACCGTTTTATCTTACAGTGGTCCATCTGTCTTCAAAGTAATACAAATCCATAATCATATCCTGCTAATCTTTCTTCTTGATATTCATATTCACTTCCAAATGATAATATTAACATTGCTTTGGGTCGATTCAATGATAATCAATATTTAGTATGCGTTTATTTAAGAAGATCCGCCTTGCACTTACGTAACTTCACTTCTTCCGGACCAGGTATTGGCAGATACAGTGTTTTCAACACTGGAATGTGGTTTAGGACGGCTATACCTATGCATGAAAAATGTAATAAATTTTTATTAAAATTGTGATATGAATAGCACATAAAAAAGCGTAGACGGCTTCTATTATTTTGGAATATGAACAGTTTTGTCCAAATGTCCACACAGATAATCTGTATCTATTTATTCCATTATGTCCAATGCCTATGATAAGATTTCTACTCGATTTCATGTTGTTGCCACCTTTCTTTCGATCCCATGATAATGGCCCCGAGTTAAGAAATATTGTACATTTCAACATTAAATATCAAAAGTTGTCTATTTTGCTGGTATACTTTACTTTGGTTGTGTTTTTCCGATCTTGTCAGACTACATGATGTACATGCTATTTTAAAGGGCATCCAACTTTTGCCATTTGAAGAACAAACATGTGCCAGATAAACTTTCCTCCTAGACTCGGAGATCCTAGTCCATTGTAAAAAAGCAACTATTAATTATCTTCAATTAATATAGCCATTGATTGATTATGGTGATGAATTTCATTCACCATGTTCCGGTGACAACTGAGCTTCTTGTACATGTTGTATTTATAATATTTACCCATCGGTGATAGTTTTCTGTTTCTTCGTAGACCCACCATGATTCCAAGAACAACACCCAATATGATGAAGATAACCACAAAAGCTATCACGACCTGCCATCCAACTGACATTCCTTTATAAGCTGGAAGAAGAAATGCATTTTGACAAAGGTGAGCATGATGTTTAGAGAGGAAAGAAAAACAAACAAACAAAGCCGTACAGATCAATATGTGACTTGTTGAAGAGAAAGAAATTTGTAAAATCAACACTGATTTTCTTATTTACTATATAAATCTATATACCTACCTATTATGCCAGTAGTCTTGACTACGGGACCCCTTCGAGAATTTAACATACATGAGTCACAATATTGTGCGCACCCCCCGTAATCCTATTGTCCCCTTCGCCACTCACGCGCGTCAACACGCTACGGCCATCTTCCTCTTTTGCGAGCAACCCCAAGTAGAAACATGTTGCTTGCAAGGTGAGGGGAAGGAGGGAGGGTCATAGGTAGGTATATAGATTTATATAGTAAATAAGAAAATCAGTGTTGATTTTACAAATTTACTGCAATAAATCATATATACCTACCTATTATGCCAGACCAGCGCCAACTCAAAGACCGGGAGGCATGTTTCAAGCAGAAGGGAATAGGATTACACCAAAGATTACAAAGAAGACACAGCGGCCTTCAAGGTGGCTGACGCAAACATAGCCTCACCTGCGGGAACATCCCTAAGGTAGCAAGAAATGAAGGAATTGGACGAACGCCAATAAGCAGCCTTCAAAATATCAAAAAGCGCCACACCTTGAAACAGAGCCCAAGAAGTGCTGACACTACGAGTATCATGAGCACGAGGCTTACTGTCGGATAAAAGAGCCTCTGTGCCAGCGGCCCTAATAGCTTCGACGATCCACCTAGAGATGGAATCAAGAGAGGCAGGAGAAAAAGGCTCTCTAGTGATCAGGAACAACTGATCATCCTTACGATAAGACTTAGTCTTATCAATATACCATTTCAGAGCCCTTACAGGACACCAAACTTTGTCCTCGCGCACAGAAGAAAAGTCAGAAAGCGGACAAAGAAAAATCTCAACAGGGCCAGAGGCAGCTGTCTGATTCTTGGCAATAAAAGAAGCCTTAGGAATCAATCTAACGCCTTTTCTCTCCCAGCGAACATGACCAGGAGTAAGACAGAGAGCATGAAGAGTACTGCGCCTCTGCCCAGAGGCAATAGCTACCAAAAAGAGCGTCTTAACCGTAAGATGATGAAGCGAAGCTTCACCTAACGGTTCGAAAGGAGGTTTCGCCAAGGCCTCCAGGACCTTAGGCAGACTCCAAGACGGCACTAACCTAGAAAAAGAAGGTCGTTTCAGAAAGAACGAGCGCATCAAACCACTTAGTATCGGGGAATTGGAAATCCCCGAACCATCTGAGAAACCCGAATGAATGGCCCCGATCGCCGAACGGTAGCCTCGGATAGTAGAGATAGATCTCCCTTTGTCAAATAACGAGATTAAAAAATCCGCAATTGAACCAATAGGAGCCTTAGAAGGGGTTTGATTTCTCTCTTTACACCAAAGGAAAAAGACCGAGAGACGGGAATTGTAAATTTCCCTAGTAGAAACCCTACGACTGGACATTAAAAAGTCCGCGGCTCTATCAGAGAGACCCGACTGTCTTGCAGATTCCCTGACAGGGGCCAAGCAGTCAAATGAAGGGACTCCGGACTGTGGTGAAGAATCCCCGAGAGGGGCTGCAACACCAGATCCGCTCTTAACGGGAGAACGAACGGTTGAGCCCTTAGGAGGCTCATAAGCTCTGGAAACCAATTCCTCCTGGGCCAAAAGGGAGCTATTACAAGCACCCGCGCCCGATCTTCCCTGATTTTCCGCAAGACACGCGGAATCAGTTGGAAGGGAGGAAAGGCGAATCCCTGAAGGTTCTCCCAGCTGAGGGAGAAAGCGTCTAGAGCCCATGCTCCCTGATCGCGAACACGGGAGCAATACTTCGGCAGCTGGTGATTTAGCACCGACGCAAATAGATCCACTTCCAGTGGACCTAGGCAACTGCGAATGCGGCAAAAAACCTCCGGATGGAGCATCCATTCCGATGGAAGATACCTGCCCCCGAGACAGAAAATCCGCAATGAGGTTTTCCCGACCGGGGATGAAAGAGGCCACGGGTGTGATCGCCATGCGACGACACCACCTCCACAGCTGAGCTGCTAGGGCATTCAGGGCAGCCGACCGAGTGCCTCCCTGCCGATTGATATATGCCGCCACAGTAACATTGTCCGTGAGAACCGAACGACTGAGAAGTCGACTTCTGAAATGGAGCAGGGTCAACAGAACTGCCATAAACTCCAGGACATTGATATGGGGAAGAGTCCCAAGATGAGACCAATCCCCCGCAACCGTGCTGCCGTTGCAGTGTCCTCCCCACCCCAACCGAGAGGCGTCCGTCGAAACCGATATCGACGGGAGAGGGGCAGTGAAGGACCTGCCTCGCGCAAGAAACTCCTCGCTCGTCCAACAAGAGAGAAGAGACTTGATCCTTACTGGCACTGGAATCCAGACCAAAAGAGAGTCTTTTCCCGGCTTGAAGAACCTGAGGAGATGTCTCTGAAAAGGTCTCATGAGGAGCCGGCAGTCCTCTAGAACGTCGACTAGACTGGCTAGATAACCTAAAAACTGAAGCCACTGTCTGGCCGTGACCCTTCTGGCCAGCAAAAGCTTGCGAGCCGCAGAGACAATGGTGAGAATCCTGTCTCGACTGGGCCGAGCCAACTGATTCCGTATGTCTAACACCGCCCCCAGAAAAACTGGGCTGCGAGTAGGAACTAACTCTGACTTTTCCCAATTTATTAGGAAACCTAAGTCTTGAGTAAGAGAGACGAGCAAACGAGTCTCGTCCAACAAACGATCGCGCGACTCCGCAAGGAGAAGCCAATCGTCCAGGTAACAAAACAACCGAAGGCCGCGTCGCCTCAGAGAGGCCGCCAGCACAGCTACAACTTGAGTAAAAACCCGAGGGGCCGGGCGCAGCCCGAAGGGAAGAGCACGAAACCGATAAGTCTCTGAGAGGAAGGAGAACCCCAGAAGATAGCGGGATGCGCGATGAATGGGAATGTGAAAATATGCGTCCTTGAGATCTATCGAGACCGCGTAGTCCTTCCTCTTGATCAACGGAAGAATGGAGGCGAGAGTCTCCATCCGAAAATGAACCGGAGGAATGAATTTGTTTATTCTTTCAGGTTCAGTATCAAACGAAGTTTTCCCGAGCGCTTGGGAATAAAAAAAATTGGAGAAAGGGAAAGAGACGGCCTGTCTCTTACCCTTTCTATAGCCCTCTTTTCCAATAGAGACTCGATCTCCTTTGAAACATGAGATCGAGCCAGGGCAGACATGGGAGGTGACCGAATTCTTATAGCCCCTCCGGGGAGCGAAGCGAAAAGATCTATGAAGAATCCGTCTCGCACGACGGAGAGAACAAACGCGTCCCCGGAGATGGCCTCCCAAGCGGGGAGAAAAGAATGAAGTCGGCCACCTACCAAATTCGGAAGAACAAACGCTCGGGGAAAAACATCAAAACCCAGGCTTGGCCTTATGCGAAGCCGTCGCCTTACCACGAGAACCTCTCGAAAAGCCCCTGCCACGACTCCCTCTCCCACGAGAAGGAGCAGGCTGCGGCTCAGAAGGCGGGACCCTAGACACACGACTGCGTTGACCCGAAGCGGGACCAGCAGGCCTACGCCGGACAGGGGCCCGCGTTGACTTAGAGCTAGTGTGAAACTGCTTAGTCATATCCGAGATCTGTTTTCGCGCATCGATCTCTCTCTGAAAAACCGTAGCGAATTTACCACCAAAAAGCGAAGGACCCCGAGACGGAACATCCCGGAGAAGTTGAGCAATGCCCGACTCTCTAACACCCAGTGCCGAGAGAGCCAAGGTCCTGCGACGGAACGTAGCCGAAGCAGCTGCGGTGGAAAGCTGCGACCACTGCAGACAAAAAAGAGTATGCAGCAAGTCGTCAATAATCAGCTTGTCACCATCAGTAACATTCAACTCCTCCGCCCTGGACCTAAGGTCGGAGAGAAACCCTTGAAAACCAACGCGAAGTCGAACCCTGCGCGCGGGCTGACTGAAATTCAGGGAGATATTTAGACAACAAAGCAATCGCTTCCACCCCACACAGGGCGAGCGATTGAGACTCCGCCTGCCCAAACGATTCAGAAACCGAAGCTTGAGAGGCCGCCTCCAAGTCTGGTTCCACCCGAGTGGAATGAGACAAAGGACCGCGAACAAAGGACTCAGCAGGCAGAGCCCCGCATGGTTCGACAAAAGTCTCCTCGCCCGGCGGCGCCCCAAGGGCCGCGGGAATAGGAGGCACATGCGAACCCGACTCAGACAAAGACGAATCAATCACAAAAGGCTGATTAGTCTCAAAGTCAGACCCCTGAATAGGGACAGAAGCCAGGGTTGAAGTAGCCGGTACAAAGGACCAACCCTGATTCTGAGCAAAAGCCCGCATCATGCTGAACATATCGGCTTGAGAGGAGCTAGCCGGGTTAGCCAGGCCAGACGGGCAAGAGGTCGGCAAAGCCTTGCCACTTTTTGCCTTCTTCTTGGCCTTTTTCTTGGCTGGCTCGACAAGAGTCGTAGCCGAAACCCTTTTCTTGGAACGCTTAATCGGATTCGTTCGGATCTCCGAAGCCACTTCGGAAACACGAACCGAACCCTCCGCGGAGGGACGTTCACCTCCCTCAAAGGGATTAGAGCGCTCAGGGCGTAAGCCCAAAGAATCGCCCAAATCACCCATATTGGCTAAGCAAGAAGATGCAATAGCCATGGGTTGGGAGCTAAAAGCACCCAGTGCGGGGGCAGACCGAGATGACTCGGTATGTGCCCGATGACTACTAAAGGCGTGTGAACCCACTATTGGACCGCTAGAGAGCGGCAATAGGGGAGCACTAGTAGTCACGCACTCAGGTGAAAACACCTGTTGCTCCGAAGAGCGTCCATAATTGTTAGCTCGAGCATTCCCATTAGCTGGCAATGTAGACAGCCCAGGAAGTACTCGTTCCCCCATATGGCGTCGGCCGGGGGCTAGGGTTTGAGAACCCAGACCAACATGGACTAAGCCCGTGGGTTGCCCTGCAGTAGTGGGGCGCGTCTCCCCTAACGGATCAGAGCGAGTGAACGCTACCGTACGGGAAACAACCGCCCCCCCTTCTGGTCTTGACGACCGGGGGATTGGATTTGAGATATCCAAACCACTAGAATCTGACGCCACCCACCCCGAAACCACGGGCTTCGGAGTTGACAATCCAGACTCAGTTAACGCCACCCGTCCCGAAGCCGCAAGCTCCGAGACTGGCAAACTCTGCAAGGAAACACCACTAGGCAACTTACCCTTAGCCCTCCTCCCTCCCCCATGTACCGAAGTACTCGGGAGAGTTCTGGAAGGCCGAGTCGTCTTGCTAGACGACTCTTCGGAAGAAGCAGGTCTCCGTGACCTAACTGCTTCTTCTCCCGAATCCATACCACTGCAATAAAACAGACAATAAAGTATACTTTTCAAAATAAGAAATACTTCAACTGAATGCAGTAAATAAGACTAAAATTTATTTGGGAGATACGCACAAAAAATTTTGACAGCCAAAACCGTAAGAACAATCACCAAACCCAAAGGCTCGGTGACAAACGGAAACACCCGCAAACACACAGAAATATCTACGTGGGGCTGACCATGAAAGAGAAAAATAAATGCCAAGAAAGGAATCAAAATATCCCTTGCAATCGGCAAGAGTGACTACTAAAACACAAAGTACTATAATCTAAACGAATATAGGTACCTAAAAGTGCTTTAAATATGTGAAAAAGCTAAAAGATACTATACGACCTGATTTCAGGAGCGCTGTGACTAGACGTCCTATCTCGTCGGGGGCGAGCAAGAAAGAGGAAGATGGCCGTAGCGTGTTGACGCGCGTGAGTGGCGAAGGGGACAATAGGATTACGGGGGGTGCGCACAATATTGTGACTCGTGTGTGTTAAATTTCTCGAAGGGGTCCCGTAGTCAAGACTACTGGCATAATAGGTAGGTATATATGATTTATTGCAGTAAATCAGCTTATATAGGTTCCCGTTCTTGCCTTTGCTACTTGCAATATCTGATAGATCATTGCAATTTATTTGTAGTCTTCAAAATTATGGGATGTCATTGTTCATTCCACACTTCAAGACAAAAATTAAAAACATGCTGACACACAGCATGCATGTTAATATGATAACATTTTGATAATGCTATTCAAAATGTTCTAAAGTAGGCTGTATGATTTCAACGTGAAAACCTTCTTACCATTTATTAATTGCGATATTTAAGAGACAGTAACTTGTGCAAGTGAGCACATATGGTATTGTTTCACAATAACCATGCATCTTAGGCTTCTTATTTTCCTGTCTTCAAACGAGCATCTGCATTCTGTCACAATGGTCTCCCTGACCTGGGAAGTGTGAAGTACATATTTATTCGGGGGAAATATCATTTTCTGACTACATTTAACATAATACCGACATACCCGTTGGCATAGGTGACATAGGTGGCACAAGAACCGTGACGGTGGTTGACCAATCTGTCCCATTGGTTGCCTTTCCTCTCACCGTGCAGGTGTAATTCTGTTCTTCATCCAGCTTGGCGGTGACGCTGATGGAGACCTCTCTCTCAGATGTACCGTCGGGGAGTTTCCTCTGGAAAGGTTCTCCTAGGAGCTGCTTCACAATGCCTGAAGAAGTCCACTCGAGGGTAACATTAGGTCTGAATCCAGTCACTCTGCAGTCCAAGTTAAATGGGTGAGTGTTGGACGTTTCCACAGTGCAGAATCTCTTGAATTCGCTTCCTGAAAGCTCATGGACACATTGTATGATGTTTGGGACTGACGGTGATGCTGTTAAAAATCAAAGATCAACGCTTCGCAAATATACAGTATACCATTTTTTAACATTTATGTGGGGCTGTCTCTTGACATCGGTCGAAAGGAAACAGCAGATTATGAACAGGATTTTGGAATTATTCTATAGATAGGTAGGTTTATATTCAATTAATTTGGCGTATCAAACCACATGATTGTAGTGATCAACGTTTAAGTCTGTACTTTGAAGGTACTGTGGCAGCCTGGGCAGCTGGGCAATGAGCCGGCCTTGCTGAACTTGCTGTTCGTCTGTTAATTAGATACCTCGCAGGCACTGCTATTATTTCTTCTCAAACAGGGAATGATGATAATGTTTAGGTGTATTTAGACCTGAATACATTTTAGCTGCTTTTAAGGGAGCAGTAAATTTTCTCAATTTAATGATTATTTAATGTCAGGATTATTTGACACAAAATTGCTCCTCAAGAAAATTGCAATACCCAAAATGATATGTAAATTGGAACTAAATTGAAGAAAAAAAAATATATATTGAGTTTTTATAGTTGGAAGGTAACAAATACTCTTTTTATTTACACCCAGATCATTTCCCCACCCCTTTTTTTTTTTTTTTTTGGGGGGGGGGGGGGGGGAGGCAACACTTGGTCAAAAGGCACTTTGGTGTTTTTTCCCCCGTTGGAAAGTTTTTTCACTTGTTTGTTTAATGCTCAGCGTCATACCTCTCCCTTCTGCCATTTTTTTGGATACGGGCTCAAAGGGGGAAAATTGACCCAATGTCTAGAGGCATCTGACCACATCCCAACGGAAATTTTGGTGATATTTTGTGTTTTGTAATGTACAATCATTGTTATACAAATTGACGATTGACCATAGTTGGTGCATGCCGACTTTGGGGTCTGTTTAGGGGGTTCTGGGTGCTAACCCGACCAGTGGCGTATCTGGGGGGGGGGGGCACGTGCCCGGGGCGGCAAAAACGCAAAAAAGAGAAAGAAAAAAAGGGGGAAATTAAGAAAGAAATCATAATCCTTAAGGATTATGTGCCCCTATCGGCATTGTAAATGCATCAGAAATAGTTTTTGAGGATTTAAGATGCGAAAAAATTTTCTGAAGCTCGGTCGCTTTGCTCCCTCTCATGATTTCATTTCAGGATCTCTTAATTTCGCGCCCACAAGTAGACTATATAGTTCTTAAATATCTTTTTTAAGGGTTCAAAATTTGTAAAATATAGATGTAATTGTCGTTGCTTTGCTCCCTATCATGTAAGTTTCATCTGCCTCTTGCAAAATACTGAGCCCTAATGTAGGATAAAGGGCATAAAACAGCATTTGCAGAGCTTCAACATTTAAAAGAAATCTCAACTTTCAGTGGACTATTTATCAAGAGTTTCATTAGTTTTGCTCCCAATTTTAGAAGGGAGTGAATAGAAAACTATCAATGTACAAAATTCGAACTTCTCTGCTGCTCAATATTGCATTGTTCAGTTGCAAAATTTCTTGGGGTAAAATGAGCAAGAAATTGTGGTTTTTAGGGTTAAAAATGCAAAATAATTGCCTCTCGGTCGCTTTGCTCCACCGCTTGTACAACGACGTAGATAGGTTGGAGGTTGGGGCACGGATACGCCACTGAACCCGACGGCTACAGTCATTTGACAACCTTGTCTATAGATGAGGGGTCAAATCTTATGGAATTCATGGAGTGACTTTTACGGGTCAGGCTAACAGACAGACTACTATTTCTATGATTTCCTTACCGTAGATAGCCAGTTCCGTGTGATTGATTAAACTAGTTCCAGATTCCAGTGCCAGGAGACATGTGTATGTTCCTTCGTCTGAGAGTTTGAGGTCGCTGATGGTAAGTGAGTAGTCATCATTCAAATTAAATCGGTCATCAAAGTTGCTCAGACCTCCTTTGAAAAATGAAGCTTTGGTTTCGTCACTGCTGTTCGTCCAGTACAGACCGAGCACGTCTGGATAGGAAAAGTCACACGGTAGACGTATACCCTTACCCAACCATCCGATGACATGTTGGTCCGTATGTATTATAGCTGCACAACCTGAATGATTGGAGAATGAATTAAGATAGAATGAGGAAGTAAGTGATAGAGGGAAGAAAAAAAAATGGAGGGGGGGGGGGTTTAAGTTTCACGCATGCGCACTAATAAATGTATTCATCACTTGGCTGACGGCGCATCGATACTTGACGAAAGGGCGTCATTCATGATGGTGTGATTAAATCTTTATAATTAGGTCCCAACATGTGATTAATTGCTAATTGATAGGATCTTCAGCACAAAAGGGTTGAGTTGTATACCATATGTTATTAAGAAGATAAATACATGTTGTTCATATTTATCACATCTCACAAGTTAAAGAGAAAAACTGTTACATTCATAATAAATAAATTTTCAAAGAAATTAATAAATTTAATTCCTTTGACCAGTAGGATAAAAAAGTTATAAAAAAAACAGGGGGGCTTGTATGATGGAAGGCAAAAGTAAGAATAAAATATTAGGTGCAGGGGAAGAGGTATCCTTAGATTTTCTTAAGGGGTAACTTTCGCATTGCTGCCAAGTTTGTGAATCTTAGTCTTGTGAACATACCTTTCAAAGAGAATTATGAACCTTGAAAAGATTGATACCAAATTGTTGCAGTGTAACATATCTGATGATAAATGAACTGTAGGTGATTGTGAGAAATCAGTTCTAATTATTTTGGCAGTATATATATAATTACTTTTACATTATTCTTGCAATTTAAATTGATTACTGTATGTATATAATTGTAAAACATGTACAATAGACCGCTTCTGTAATGTATACAAATTTATGCACATATATTCTCTGAGCACCTAGTGACGAGCTATTCCAGGAACATGCTTTTTATAAATGAGCCTCAATGCTTGGAATCCACTTTGCATATTTGTTGCTATGCCCGGCAAGCCTCTGACAAGCTTTCAGGTTGTCAAGAACAACCTTTGTTTGAAAGGTATGCATAAAATTTGCATACATTACCGAAGCGGTCTAATTTACTGCAATAAATCATATATACCTACCTATTATACCTTTTATGCTAGTCACTTGACTACGCAAACCCGTTCAAGAACTTAACACAAATGAGTCACAATATTGTGCGCACCCCCCGTAATCCTATTGTTATCCCCTTCGCCACTCACCCGCAGTAATACGAAACGGCCATCTTCCTCTTTCTTGCTCGCCCCCTCTTGTGTTTTTATGTCACTTTTGCTGATTGCAAGGGATATTTTATGTTCCTTTCCAGGCAGTTATTTTCCTTTTTACGGCCAGCCCCACGTAGTTATTTCTGTGTGTCTTGCTGGTGTTTCCGTTTGACCCGATCTGGTTTAGGTTCGGTGTTTGTATTAAACGGTGTTTGTCTGTAGATTTTTGTGCGTATCCCCAAAATTTTTAGGTTTATTATTGCCTGCTCTCTTAAAGTATTTCATATTTTTGTATACTTTATTGTCTGTTTTATTGCAGCAATATGAGTTCGGAAGAAGAAGCTGTTAGGTCAAGCTCTAGTGGTTTGGATACCATAAATCCAATCCCCCGGTCGCTCAGACCAGAAGGGGGGACGTCTGTTTCCCGCACGGTTGCGACGACTCGCATAAATCCGCTAGGGGAGACGCGTGCCACTACTGCGGGGCAGCTCACGGGCACCGCCCATGTTGGTCTGGGTTTTCATACCCTAGCCCCCGGCCGATGCCATATGGGGGAGCGAGTACTACCCGGGCTGTTGCATTTGCCAGCTGATGGGAAGGCTCGAGCCAACAATTATGGGCGCTCTACGGGGCATCAGGTGCGGTCACCTGAGTGCGCGACTAAGTGCTCTCCTATTGCCATCCACCGGCGTAACAGCTAAAAAGAAGCCTAAGAAGGGGTCAAAGAGAAGCAAGGCTTTGCCTGCTGCTGCCCCGTCTGATCTTTCTCAATCTGAGATACTCAGCATGATGCGGGTTTTTGCCCAACGGCAGGGCTGGTCCCTCTTACCAGATACCACAGCCCCTGCTTCTATCCCTCTTCCGGGGTCTGACATTGAGACTAATCGGCCGTATGTGCTCGATACCTCATTGTCTGAGACGGGATCTCTCGCGCCTCCTACACCCGCAGCCCTCGGGGCTCCGCCGGGTGAGGAGACCTATAGTGGCCCATGGGAGTATCCGCCTGATTCGGCTATTGTTCGTGGGCCATTGTCCCAATCAAATCAAGCGGAGCCAGATTTGGAAGCGGCTTCTCAAGTTTCGGTTTCTGAATCGACATTGTTGGAGCAGGCAGAGCCTCAATCGCTCTCCCTTTGTGGGGTGGAGGCGGTTGCCTTGTTGACCAAATATCTCCCTGAATTTCAGTCAGCCCGCGCGCAGGGTTCGACTTCGCGTTGGTTCAGACAGCAGGATTCCTTTGAGGGTATTTCCCTCACGGAGGATTTCATGGCCGCATTGAATCAGCACCTCTTGTTAAGCGCTCTGCTTTGTTTAAGGGTAAGGCCTTTGCCTTTAAATCCCAAGATCAAGATAGTCTCACTCTCCGGAGATTTTGGCGGTGGGTCGACGTCTGCGTGCGACCAATCCGCTTACTTCCTCTTCCTTTAAGGCTGAGGATAAGCGTTGGAGCAATTTCGGAGGCCAAGTCAGAGCTGGTATGCGCTTGGCCGCATTTCAAGGTTTTCTCGGGTCCAGGGCGGAGGAGTTGAATGTCACTGTCTTTCCTGTCTGCAGTGGTCACAACTTTCCAGTGCGGCGGCTTCCGTTACATACCGTCGCAGGGTTTTGGCCCTCTCCGCCCTCAGCGTTGCCGCAATAGAGGAAGATGGCCGTTGCGTATTACTGCAGGTGAGTGGCGAAGGGGATAACAATAGGATTACGGGGGGTGCGCACAATATTGTGACTCATTTGTGTTAAGTTCTCGAACGGGTTTGCGTAGTCAAGTGACTAGCATAATAGGTAGGTATAAAGATTTATCTAGTAAATAAGAAAATCAGTGCCGATTTTACAATTCCGTCCAGGGGAGGATTCACGATTAAAAAAAAAAAAAAAAAAAAAAAAATCAGCCATTTTAATTGACCCGAACCGATTTAATATAGTTTTACACCTTTATTTCTTCACTTTCTCTCTCTCTCTCTCTCTCACCCCTCCCTTCTCTGTTTCATTTTCAACAAATCTTCTCACTTTCGCCTTTTCTCATCTTTTTCTACTTCACTTTCTCTCTCTCTCATACATACACCTCGACCACACGTCTTGGTTCATTTCATTGATATAACGTGAGAGGACCTTTATTTTGTTCACAGAATAATTTTCAATGACATGTATAGGTTTCTTACAATCAAGATTTAAGGTGCAATTGTTTACACACGTCCATCCAGAAATATGTTTAGATTTTCTCACTTTTTAATGATTTTTTTCTTGCATGCATTATGAGGACAGTATTTAGAGCAGTTTAAACATTGTCTATCTTCTTAAATGTACGTTTAATTCTTCTGAAAAAAAATTATATAATTAATTATACACTCTTTTCATATACTACAATACAATAGAATTCCATCAGAGCCGACTTGTCAAGGTCAAATAATATTCTGTTCTTGAGAGTAGTACAAATATGTACATGAATTTAAAAAAAAATGGATTTCAATCTAAATGAATCAGACGTTATTAATTTTAATCACTTTCCAAGACGTAAATTTGAATTATGATTTAAAAATTAACTAGAGATTTAATTCGTCACTGAAGACGAATTAGGTGATCTGTCTTTTGGTCTTTATATTTTTGACGAAGACGAATGACAAAATGATAATGTGAAAGATGTGACGTTGATATCACGATGACATTAATTATAATGAATCTAGTCATGATTTTTATGATTTCAGCCTTTTCCAAGCATTTTCAATTCGTAGGCTCTACTACCTACTTTAGTGAAATAGCGCCCCCTTTGTTTCAATGGGGCATAAAGTGTGTGAAAATGAATTTTGGATGATTCGTGGATATCATGACAGTGATGATGATAATGATGATAATCATCATCATCATCATGAATATCATCATGACAGTAATGATAATGATGTTGATGATAATCATGATGATGATCATTATATCATGACAGTGATGATGATAATGGTGTTGATGATAATCATCATCATGAATATCATCATGACAGTGATGATGATAATGATGTTGATGATGATAATGATATTGATGATTATCATGATGTTGATGATTATCATGATGATCATTATCTTCATGACAGTGATGATGATAATGATGTTGATGATAATCATGATGATGATCATTATATCATCATGACAGTGATGATGATAATGATGTTGATGATAATGATGATGATCATTATGTTATGACAGTGATGATGATAATGATGTTGATGATAATCATCATCATCATCATATCATCTCAGTGATGATGATAATGATGTTGATGATAATGATGATAATCATGATGATGATAATGATAATGATGATGACCATGACTGAAATGACCTTGACCTTAGCCATGCCAAATATGAAAGAGAGGACATTTCGTGAAGAAGATACGATCATAAGTTGATTTTTACAAAATGGATGACGTCACAATAATCTGATGACCTTGAAAAAGATGCGGGAACTTGGCCTTATTAGGACTGATGAGTGACAAAAATTTAAAGATAATTGACTAAGCCAATTTTGAGAAATTGTGGTATCAAATAGGACGATTTGATATTGCAGGATACTTGGGAGATAAACCCCATAGCTCTAATACACGACAGGAAATCACAATTTCCATAGGGTTGTACACAAACTACTGCACACTACTTTCTTATAGACATAACACGGAAAATAAGGCAGTTTATTACATGATTTGTGATTGTTTATGTTATAATAGTCGAAGAGGATGGTAAAATGACAGGCAAAAAGAAGCAAAAAAAAAAAAAAAATTATGGACCCACCGGGGATCGAACCTGGGTCACCGGAATGGGAGGCAAGTGCTTTGACCAATAGACCAAAATATTTCCCATAGAGATAACACGTAAACGAAAAACGGGATTCTCAAATCACATTTTGTACTTAAAAATTGGGCATGATCCCGACATCTGATCAAAAATTGGAGACCACACTTGTAAAAGCTTATAGTCTCAGCTACAACATATTAAAATCTGGAAGGAAATAGACCAAAAATAACTGAGATACTGCTCAGAGAACGATGTCATGTAGATTCATGATTCGAAAAAAAAATCATCTTCCATAGACATAACACGCAAATAGGGAAAATTTTGACATGGCATCTTTAATTGAAAATTTCACTGTGATGACGTCATCAAAATGAAAAATGGTGGTGACTGATCTGGTAGAGAATTGTCTCAGCTATAACATATCAAAATTTGGGAGAAAATCGACCACCTATTACTGAATTATTATCAAATAAATACAAAAATGATGACGTCATTTTTTTCAAAATCATTTTTTTGAGTTCATATGCAAATATGATGACGTCAGAACATGCGATCGGCAAAAATTCTGCATGAATTCAAATCTACAAATCCCAGGCTTTCAGAATATGTAAAGAAATTGGGGGGTTTCCGCACATTCTGACGAGCTATGGCGGATTCTAGATAGGCATGTTTTTACCACTTTTTACATTAGAATGCCCATTGACGCGCGCACAAATTTTAAAGTTTGACGCACGCGTGTGGCATTATGGAAGGTCGAGAATGACTGTAAATAGTTGGAAATTGTCAAGAATAGTGTCAGGAAGACAAACCATGCGACCATTTACGTTATGTACGGGCTGCGCGCGCGCATAACGCGCGGACGGACGCGGACGGACGGAAAATTTTTAAATGCTTAAAATGTCCTGAACCGTACTCTAATTTGATTAAAAAGTGATTTTGAGCATTTTAAAATTTTGACGCGCGCGTACGTGCGCGTCATGATGCGTGCGCGGATTTTGATGACATTTTATGTTGACCCTTGACCTGAAGTTCATGTGTGTCAAATATGGTCCATTTTTGATGACTCGTTATGAAGATATGAACGATAATGTCATTTTACAAAATGGCGTCTGGATGACGTCATGATGACCTGATGACCTTAAATATAATATCCGAGCTTCACCTTATATACCCTGATGACTGACGGAAATGTCATGAAAATTGACTGAAAAGTTTTTGAGATTTCGTGGAAACAAGAAAGTGGCAGAAAAATAATAAATAAATAAAGAAAATTCTGACGAAATTAAGAGGTGATCTGTTGATGACAGATCACCTAATAAAGTGTTGAATATAGTATGGATTTTCTCAGTAGATCAATGATAAAATCATAATTGAATTAGAACAAATTCATTGAATCAGTTAATTAGATTGTTATTAATTTGTTATACACTGCGAGAAGATTTAATAAAGGAGAGGCCAAGTTAGGGGCCTGTAATGGAAGTAGGCCACATAGAAGAAGACGACCTCCTCACAATAACGAGCTACTACCAATGGCTGCATGTTACTACATGTACAACATTTGACATGGGAAGGGGGTGGGTAAGATGGTTAAGATATACATGTAATTGAAGAACTTTAAACTCCTCTTCAAGCATTCTAATCATGCATATTATACTTTTGCCCAAGTATGATTTGAATATGAAGAAATAGAAAATCAAAGCAGGGGACTATTTCACCGAAGAGCAGAAGTAGAAATCCATGTCTGTTGAAAGAGGAAAGATTTTAGAAAATAGCATCCATTGTGTATTTCATAATTAAATTTAAACAAACAAGAATTAGATTTTTTGTTTTTAAAGACTGAAATTTAGAGCTTCCTATTAACACTTTACTCTTATTCTCCCTTACTTGAATTATGGGTTATTAGCTTATTTATACACCTTCCTCAGACAGCACAAAGGCTATTTGTGTTTGTAGCCTCGAAAGCTCAAGTACTTTCAGGGAACAGTCATACTGAATAAACGCCCACACAAACAAGCCAACATATATCGTGTAATTCTCAAAGTCAAATTGTTAAGGACATACTTTCATTTTCATGGTACTTGTATCATGCATTTACTTTTATTTGCCTCTTCTGAGATCTCGATCCCTCTCTTTTGGTTCATCCCAATGCAAATGTGCCAGGACGCAGCTCCCCTTTGCATAAGATAACCAACAAAAAGGTCTTCTTTAATTACAACTTTGTAGCATGGGTAACATCTCAGAACAAAAACATGAAGTAAAAAACCCACCAAGATGAGATTTCAATCACCCAGAGCATCTTACAGACTGCATCACATTCACAACATGCCTATTGTGATTAATAGTAAAAAGTGCATCAACTGGAATTAAGTCAATGGTATTCGGTGATGCATGACCATGGAAACATTAACTAGGTATTGTTTGAAATCATCGTAGTTATTCGTTCAGATAATGTGAATTTCAATATTTGGAAACAATCCATTTACAGGGATTTTCAAAGTTGTGTTTCCTTTTTATTGTGACACCCAGTATATCCCCTCCGACTTTGTTTGGGAGGGAATGAAAATATTAATGATATAAAGGCATGGAAAAAAATTATTCGACCAATAAAGGATACTGATTATATCATTTTTATGGGGGGGGGGGGGAAGGAATGAAACTCCCATAAAAGCAGTGTATATGTACTGCAATATATATTCTTCATTCAAGGGAATGGAAAGAAACATCATGTTTGGTTAGTACATTATAATACCTAAGCAAAAGTAGTTTGGTCAAATTTTTTCCATTGGTTTAGTTTAACCTCTTTAGAGAGATTTCTTTGAAAGCTCCAATTATAAAAACAGAACTTCGAAAAATGTGAGCTTTCAAACACCTCATCAAGAGTATGCCTATATAGGCTACAGAGGAAACTTGTTACAATGAGGTCCTTGGGACCATGAAAATTACCTTGTTATATCAGGAATCAATGATGTGGCGCTCATCCGGCATCCAGCAAAGAAATTCAAGCAATTTGTACTTTGAACAAAATACAAATAATGGACTTCTTTCAACAATTTTCTTACATCAGTAACAGCATTTCACCTTGAAAACTAGGGCCGAAAGGGTGAACTACTTCTCTATTGCAGCCTGTAGAACTCAGGAGTAGTACCACGTCCACATACACCGATGGGTGCTATGCCAAAACTCATTATTGTGTAATACAATAAAGAGTGCATAAGCCATTTTTGTGATCTTTTTGTAGACCAAATTTCAAAATTCCGAGTAGGAGTTCAATGAACCTCATGACAGTTTTTCAGATGGAACAAAAAAAATTGAAATCGGTCAATAAATAAGCAATTTTTGTGATTTTTGAATAAATATCGCATAAATTAGCATAATTAATTTTGTAGACAAAATTTCAAAATTCCGTGTAGAAGTTCAATGAATCTCATGAAAGTCTTTTAGATGGAACAAAAAAATTGAAATCGGTCAATAAATAAGCAATTTTTGTGATTTTTGAATAAATATCACATAAATTAGCATAATTTTGTAGACAAAATTTCAAAATTCCGTGAAGAAGTTCAATGAATCTCATGAAAGTCTTTTAGATGGAACAAAAACAATTGAAATCGGTCAATAAATAAGCAATTTTTGTGATTTTTGAGAAATGTGCATAAATTAGCATATTTAATGAGTTTCAAAATTCTGTGTAGAAGTTTCGAATCCCCCACCTAGTGCTATCATATAAAGCAAACGGAATTAAAATCGGGTAAGAAATGGCGAAGAAGAAGCATTTTGAAATTGTGGACGGCATCATCAGAATCGGTGGAAGAATAAAGAGAGCTGACGTCCCACTGAAGCATCCCATGATAATGCCGAAAAGTTCTCATTTGACGACACTCCTTGTGAGACACAAGCATGTGAAAGTAATTCACATGGGGCGAGGAATCACCCATAATGAACTACGACAGACAGGATATTGGGTGATCGGAGGATCCTCAGCTGTTTCAAGGGTCATCTCCAAATGTGTCACATGCAAGAAGCTGAGAGGAACGTTCCAGCAGCAAAAGATGTCAGATTTGCCCAAAGACCGACTTGATCCTGCCCCGCCATTCACATACTGTGCCGTTGACCTTTTCGGACCATTTCTGATCAAAGAGAAGAGGAGCAGTGTAAAGAGATATGGCATGCATGCTCTTTACTGCAAACAGTCTCAGTAGCAGCAGCTTCATAAACTGCCTAAGACGCTTTCTCAACCGACGAGGATCGGTGCGACAAATCCGATCTGACAGAGGTACTGCATTTGTTGGTGCTAGAAATGAATTGCGACAAGCCATGGCAGAAATGGATCAAGAGGCAGTTCAAAAGTACCTGACGGAAAATGGTACAGATTGGATACCATTTCAAATGAACACACCCCGATCGTCACATATGGGAGGTGTGTGGGAACGACAAATTGCTACAGTACGAAGAGTACTCGAACCTCTCCTAAAATCTTCTGGATCCCAACTAGATGATGAATTGTTACAGACTTTCTTAACCGAGGCAGAAGTTATCGTTAATGCCAGGCCCCTTACCACGTCAAACCTCTGTGCCGCAGATGCCCCAGAGCCACTTACCCCAAATCATCTTCTCACGATGAAGGAACGTGTTGTCCTGCCACCCCCTGGAAAGTTTCAGCGCGAAGATGTCTATGCTCACAAATGGTGGAGTATCTCGTCAATGAATTCTGGGTCAGATGGCGACGCGAATACCTCCAAGAGCTGCAACAGCGACAGAAATGGGTTCAACCAAAGAGGGATATCGCAGTCGGAGACATCGTCATCGTGAAAGAAGACGACTCTACTTGCAGCCAGTGGCCTCTTGGAAGAGTAGCAGAAACCTACCCGAGTGATGATGGTTCCATACGTAAGGCCAAACTGCAGATAGCAAGTCAAGAATTGAATAAAGATGGCACACGTAAATGCTCTCCAACCTTTTTGGAAAGACCAATACACAAAGTCGTGCTTATTTTGCTCTCTGAACTAAAGACACATTAATGAATGCATGCAGAAGACCGTATAAGGGGATTCCCCCTAAAAGAGCCTTACGAACTCTAAATGAAATGATGTTTATTTTCCTGAACTTGCATGATATCTATATTTGGTAGAGTCAGAATAAACAATGCTACATGTATGTTATTCATTTTATGTTATGAAATTTGACAAATTGCATCTGGACAATAGTTTTCTCGTTATCAGATTATAAACACTGAGAAAACGGTCAATGCAAGTAATAAAATGCGACTCTCATAATGCATTTTAAATTGATTGTTGAAAACTTATGGAAAGTTTATTGCATTGTAACATTTCAGGACATGACATTCTTGAAATACATAACATCTTGAAACATGTTTGCTGTTGTAAATATTTAGATTTATTGAAATTGATTTTAGGATTTCTTTATCGTTCCAAATTATTCAATTTGATTTTATTATATATTTTTGATTCAACTTTTATTTTAAAGTAACTGCATAATAGCAGTTAAAGGAGCCATATTACTGCAGTGATGCAGAAATGATATGATTATTTATTGTGACGCAATAATGATTGTTCAATTTATGAAGACGCGCCACAGTCTTGATTGCGTATTCATATTAATAAAGCGTGCTTAATTTCTGATTTGTTTTGAAAAGATTATTTCCTCTTTAACCTTGGTTTAGGTTTTCATTTTCTTTGGATGTAAACATGATTTTATCGAAATCTGTGTTTGGACGGATAACAAGTTGTATTTTACACACAGACTAGAAGTCTTGGAACCCAATTCAAGCACCAAAATAGTAAGTAGAATAATTTAACTCAATCACTTAATATTATAAAGCATGTTTTGATTTATTATCAATTAAGCATCAAATTATAATATTAGACACTATGATCCTCGTATGTAGAATCAATGTTTAAATTTTCCATGTATTTCGTTTCTTACTTTATTATTACAGATTGTCATCTCACCCCGTAGTCTGTACTCACTACGTATACCGTATTCCTGATCATTCCTTATGTATGTTGATTCATGTTAATAAAAGTTATTAACACGCATATTTACAAGTACAATCGGAGTGTGAATGATGATTTCATGCTGACACGAAACTCCTCTAGACTAAGTTGAGGCAGCCACAACACTTATATGACATGTATATGGGTCATTTCATCAGGTCGGGACACATTGTGTGACATGGCTTGTATCATTAAAATTATCAGCAGGTTTTCTTGTTTTTATTTCATAAAATATTCATATCCGAGTATTTAAATATTTTAAGTTGTTTTCAGTCAGGAAAGTTAAGCTATCACA
Source organism: Heliocidaris erythrogramma (assembly GCA_025617745.1). Taxonomy (NCBI): domain Eukaryota; kingdom Metazoa; phylum Echinodermata; class Echinoidea; order Camarodonta; family Echinometridae; genus Heliocidaris; species Heliocidaris erythrogramma. Next base: position 24,579,453 of record CM046856.1, read on the forward strand.
AAGATATGATTAAAAGTGTCGCCTCTGACGTAACATTGACGCGGTGTCAGTGTTACGTCATGAAAAACACATTTCCTTTGTTTTTCTGGAATGTAACCAACAGTTAGGGACATATTAAGTATAAATATTTACAATACATGCTTCGACAACAGATGAAACCTTTATCCTTCATAATTGATATCATAATATGGTGGAAAACTTGTTTCAAACAAAATTTGAATGCTGACGTAACACTGACACAGTGTCAATGTTACGTCAGCACACACATGCTGATTAGTATGTAATTTGTGGTCCAGTCACAGGATTATCCATCAAACTCAAGTGGTTTTCAGGTAGAATCCTCTCTCTTCTACATAATGAAAGATCACATTGCAAGAAAATCACAAATATGGCAATTAATGTATCACTAGAAACTGGGAAGCTTACAGATGGCAATCGTATAAGTTTTATGTCAACTGCGTATCTGATGATTATAAAAACAACATAAATAAAAGCTCTTCTCAGCATCTGGAATTTCCGAGGATTCGCCAGAAATATAGCGATGTTTTGATGTCGTCACACAAGGGATCGATCCTGCTTAAGCAGACGACGTCCTATAATGAATGAACGTAATTGCAATGCAATTATTTATCAAATTATAAAGAGTTTGGTATATTTAACATGACCTTATTTCACACCATTCTAAAAGGGAAAGTGAACTGATTCTGATAACTAAAGCCGTTTGATAGGAAATACACAGGAGAAGGGTCAATGATCAATGAAATAAACCCCACTTTCAAATTGAAAAGCCCTCCGAATAATATCAGATTGTATTCGTTCCCTCTTGAAAAGCCGAACATGCCCCGGTGCAAGCAGCTGAAAATACAATGGCGTCTTATTTTGTTTACAAGTGACTGATTCTTTTATTTTTTTAACGCTGCATTTTTCATCAAAATAATACCATACACGAAGTTAAGAGTGAGGCAACAAACTAACATTAAGACTGACGCTAGTCAAGTAAGAGAAATAAGTGAAGAGGAGATGACAAAACAGGCACTGAAAAATGTGTAAGATGTTATGGGACATCGTCTGCTTAGACAGGACTGGTCCTTCGTGTGTCGTCACACATCTCAGCAGCGTTCAAGGAGCTCTTCAGCTGCTATATCGGGGGCTGTAATTTACCGTTTTATAATTGATAATAATCATTAATTCAAATGTTTCCAAGCGTTGAATTTGGATAACCTTGTATAATTTATGCCATCTATGCAATAATAAGTATTAAGCCAATATTTATTTTGATGGAATTTTCTTGCAATGTGATCTTTAATATGTTTAAATTCCAGGGGTTTATGTGGATTTTCTAAAATAAAACAATCTCTGACTTAACATTTTCCACTTTGTGGTGTGACATGAAAAATCTAAACGATGTAGATGAAAATATTTTTATTTTGTTTCGCATGATTTAGAAACATTTTGTATGTGTTGTCTTGATACATCTGGACAGAAAAAAAAAAGTAATTTCTCCAGAAATTGGGGTACACAAAGAGCAGAAAGATGAGAAAAGTATAAAATGAGAGTGATGACGTAACATGACACCACAATAGTAACAAATTTGCTATTTCTCTTGTACAAAGATGCTGGATATCATCAAAGCAGGTGTTTTAGATAGAGTGTTCATATTGAGTCAGATAAGCTAAGTTTAAGTTGTTAGTTATAGGAAAAACAAAGAGAAACTTGACAAGCCAAAATTCTGATGTAACATTGACACCGTGTCAATGTTACATCAGATTTATAGGTTTTTAAGGTATTTTTAAAATTGTGTACACATGGAGAGAAACATATGAAATGATTGATTACCCTAATCTTAATATTACATAAGATAACTGCATTAATTCTACTGATATTTTCAATGATACAAGCTTTTTCATCCAAAATTTTCAAGCGTGTCCCAACTTGGTGAAATTACCCACATACAAGCTTATACTATGTAAGCTTGTACTCCAATATGACGGATGACTGCCCATCAATAGGCATTGTGAGAATGCCTATTTACATGTAGCTGCGATACTTCATATAAAGCCAAGGGAGGCAAAGAAAAATAAAGTAGAGCCTAGAGGTACATCATTTTTATTTTTGAACCCCAAATTTGAGCAAGAATAAAGTGAAAAAGGCTTTCTATTTAGTCATCAAAAAAAATTAGAAAATCTAATTGATTTTGCAGAGATTTTAGTGTTCTTTTTATCCTAGTGGTACTGTGAATCTTGTTAAAAATGTTAGACCTAATCGACTATCGTATTGCCATGATATTGATAACCACCCCGAGAATGTGACTAATAACATATTTAATTAGGGCCTAGGCCCTCTTCTTTCCATTTAGGTCACAGGTGTTTGTTTCAGATGATGTTGGTATTGTTTTATTTTAAGGAATTGTAATACACATCCACTTTCTAGCATTTTCAATGAGAATTTTTCTTCAGACCTGCTTCAGGTCAGACTTGTCTTTAGACTTTATTAGTCCATCATAAATCTAGTAGTATGGGACTGGCAATTACTACTCATGATGCAGAAGTTTGGGGCTTAATAAACATGATAAATGTTAACAATCTTAACATGCAGCTGTAAATAATACTTTGATAATAATTTATTCCAAGCTTAGTTTATTAATTTACCTTTGCAAGATATTGATGAAGACGTCGAGTTTGCAGCTTAAACGATGCAAGTCTTGCGAGATTCAAGCGACAGACACAGGAAAAGCGTCAGCGTTAGCTGCAGATGGCTGGCATGCATGGCAGCGACGATTACTAATACAATTAAGTTTAAGTCCACGCGCATGCGTACAAACCATCTAGTCCCCTGATCGTCTTTGCTCAAGTGACACTATTTGCAATTTCGACGCGTTAGGGTTATGGAAAAAAAATTGCCCCCGGGCGACCGCCGTGAAACCATAAAGTTACATACACAGTTTAGTGTGTATGTAACTTACATACACATTCTCTATGCATGAAACATAGTACATGTTCATGTGCGCTGTGCGAACGAACAACATGTGTGTTGTTGCGCCGTATATATATTGAAGCCATCCATGCGGATATGGCCTTGGAGCTACACGTCGCCATTTGAGCTCCTCCCATTCACAGGTAAAGGGTATGGGCTGGGGCATCACAGAAGGTACATGTACATGTACTTTTTCGTGCGTACGGCAGTGCGCTGTTCCATCAGAAGAATTATTACTCCCTCGGGAAATTCAGTGTTTAGAAATGAATACATATGGATGGCACTTCAGCACTTAAAAGGTGCCTCCCAACCCTCTGGAAACCATTCCCCCGCCCATGGGTACCAAAATGTGGGGACCTAAAGAGCCAGGCGAGGCGCCTATTCAAACTAAAGAAAAGACCCCTAATCCTTAGCGTAATATACAGATGTACGCTTATGTTTTTCTTTTCTGCAATGTCAGCATTTTGAAATGTGTATTTCGGGCAATAACGTTTAAATTCTATTTTACATGTTTTATAATCCTTGCTATATTGTTGATATTGTATTTTAATTTTTTTTAATTGTCGTAAAACATGAACGATTTAGTCTATGTTCCATCAAACATGATCACGACTTAATAAATCAATGATGTCTGTAAGCGCTTCACATGTATGTTACGAGTATTACACCAGCCACTATATGAGACAATAGGTCAATATGGAACAAAATATCTCCCAATTTCCACTGGGTTAGGGTATAACATGCATGGGATCGAACGGGAGAGAGAAGAGAGAGAGGGGGTGGGAATCTCTGTTAACAGTGACGTGTTCCTCCTTTGCTTAACCCTCACTTTCCATTATTGTCATAGTTATGAGAACTTGAACGAAAGGCAAGCACTTTTCGGGAAAGAGAAATTTTCGTTTTAATGCATTATTGGCGAATTTTAATTGTGCCTGATTACCATTACACTATAATGTCACCAGTGCTTAAGTACATGTAGGAGGACCACCACAATGCATGCATATTTGATAAAGGTTTTAATCAAAATTCGAGCAAGCAGGTGTCCTAGACCACGTTAAACAAATGAGCAGGGGAGTAATGAGCAAGATGAGCAAAACTATTTGAGGGAGTCGAGCCATTAAGAATTGGAATATTTTCTTAAACACCAAGACCTCAATAAACCTACCATATCCCAAAGAAGACCAAGACCCTGTATTTTTAATATTAGGTTTGCATTGCAGAGCCCTTGGTATTGCGTATACAGCGACCAAAAAAGAACATTTTGCGTTTTTAGTTTGCAACATGTCTTTGGAGCATTTTTTATTACAAAGTATACAAACCAAAGACTTATTTCAATATTCACCCAGGCCTTTTCTCTCTTCTCTTGATGCAGATACAGCGTTAAATGGAATGTGGGAATTCCAGGTTCATGATTAAGAAAATAACCCGACGCAAATTTGCACGACACCGTCTAGGTAAAATCCAGTATCAGACGGATATGTTTCAGAAATATCACCCCCAATTTGTTACAAACATCTGTGGCATGCCTTGGGGAAGGGGGGGGGGGGGGGGGGGGACAAAGGGGTGTTTATGTGTGTGTGTGTGGGGGGGGGGGGTCTTGCACAAGCACGACATAAGGGTGGGGGGGGGGCAAAACATCCAAGCTAATGATGATCCATATATTTCAGCCAGAAATTAATTTTTTCCTTGTTTGATTTTGATTTCGACATATTATTCGTTCAATATTATAGTGTCATTGGTAAAATTGTATGCAATGAATTTATGTTTTTGTTGAGAGAGAGCAAGCATAAAATTTGGCCACCGTTCTTTTTAAATTATATTTTGGACAAGTGTTTTATAAAGCATGCAAATCTATCAATTTGAATGTTTATGCATATATTAGATGGAATTCAATTCGTAACATCAGAACGGAGTCCATGTTTTTTTTTTTTACCTTTATTAAGAAGATACGAAAATTCTAGTTTTTATTCTCATTTTTTAATTCAGGCATCATAAAATTTATGAGAAAAATGTCCATAATTTAAGAAATCAGGAGAAACCAGGAATCAATTGTAATGTGCTTGATTTCAAATTCAACCTTTTTTGAGTTTTTTAAATAGAAAATGAAACTTCGCTTTTTAGTGATTCTACATGTATATTTAAAATTACTTTTCAAATTTTTTTTTTAATGCAGCTTCTCAGTATTAAATTCCATATATTCTGAGAATTTTTATTTGTTTTTGAATGTCTCTTGATGTGTCATCACTGAGACAGATTGTTGTGTTTAGATCTGTGTGCATTTAATTAAGGTGTGTGTGTGTGTGTGTGTTTAACAACTGAATACATGTAGACCTCTATCTGTATTTACTTTTTAAATGGAGATGCAAGTACATGTAGATGTACATGTAGATATTGTCATTGCCCTAAAACTAGTAATCCTCATGCACGTACATGTAGCCGGGAGGGGGGGGGGGGGGGCAGTTCCCAAACCAAAAAACACTCAATAACTTAACAATTAAAACAACTAAAACAATCACATGAGGGTGGGTTGGGTGGGTTTATGTTAGTCAATGAGGCAAGACTCGGGCAGGTATATGGCTATGGCATGCACATTCATATATTTTTTCTAAATCTACATGTATAATTCAATCCATTTTATATTTAAAAGAAAATCAAATCACTCGTATTTAGAGGTAGAATTACATGCATATACATGTACATGTAGATTACATGTAAATGTAGAACATGAAAGTAACATATATTTGCTCCCATCCACACTTTGGAGAACATGAAAGTAACATATATTTGCTCCCATCCACACTTTGGAGAAACTCTCTTTTAGCATAGAATTTTCAGACCTACATGTGTATAATGCTGGCATGCTTTGGAAAAAAAATCTGTTACGCCATATTTAGAGAAATTCTCCAAACAAATTGATTTAATTAATCAGTGTGTATTATTAAGCCTTTTATTTCAAAAATATAATGAAAACTAGTATTTTGGCCCTCTGTTTTGTATCCAAATATTCCTGATTATTAAAGAAAACATTCACTTTATGCTTTATAAATGTAGAGTCTACATGAAGGGAAGGTGCATACAGTCATTAGTCTTAGACTTAAAGCCATAAACATGCAATGCAACTTGGGCAAAGGTATATGGTACAGTAATCAAGTTTACTGAAAAAAAGTAGAAATGTTTACTATTAGTACAGAAATATATTTTCTGAGATGTTGAATCAAATGATCTGTTGAATTTGAAGTACTCATTTCCTCTTTACATTCCGTCCTACATGTATCATGTTACGGACTGTAAACTTCAATATTCCTGTGAATCGTTTCCACAACACGAGTTCTCAATTGTTATGCTGGTAGTAATTTGGAAGAGAACCACTTGTTCCTCATTCATTCATTCATTCACTCACTCACTCTACCATACCTGTCATTACAATACACACAAATACACACCCATCGCCTCCCATTCACTGTTCATGTGTGTCTCGTATCTGACAGACTGTGATTATTGTGAGTTGTTGATAAAAGAAGAGGTCATACATGTCGTGTGGGCTGTGGCCAAATGCCAGTCTCTGATTGGTCAGCCAATATGGGCCCACTCACTCTAATCTCCTGACACACCTCCATAACAAATACATCAAAGAGTGTCTTTTATGTTGAGATGAGTATACATGTATCGTGTTGTCAGTCTACTCACTTGTGAATCTAATGTGCTAATACATGTAATCACTAGACATTCGCCAGCATTTAGCCACGATTTGCATCCCACTCAAAACTATAAAACGAAGATTGCATGTACATGTGTATGTTACATACTCGGTTATTGCAAGAAGCATCATTCCATGGTATTTCTGTTCCATGATAAACTGAAAGTTGAATGTAATGAGGAAATATGTGCATTAAAAAGGGAGATCCTGTTTACCTTTATATCTAAAAAAACCACAAGTTTATTGATACTGATAGGATTCATGTACACACTTAGAATTAAAGGTGCACAAATGGTGCAAACATTCGAAAAAAGGTGCAATGTGCAGCAAACTTCGTAAAAGGTGCAATGTTGTACCATTTTGAGTAATTTCAATGATAAATCAGAAGAGGGTGCAAACTTGTACCTTTTGTTAGTCTCAAACGTATGCTGCGCTATAACGTGTAGTCTTTTGTTTGGTGTCCTGTTTTAGTAATTATTCAAGTTTGTCATTAAATTTAATATTTCATCGGTTATATTATGACATACTTTTGTAGTAACATGTTCATCTGCAAACTATTTAGTCTCATAAATGAACTGTACTTTCGAGGACAATTTTGAACGTTTTGGCCGAAAGACTACGTCAACTTCGCCCGTCTAAACATCATTGGCCAATGAAATCGATAGACAGAAAATGCCCACGAAAATGCTGAACATGAAGTTAAACAGGGTAAGTGTTACAGTTTCTGCCATAGTATATCTTTTAGAATTGCATTTTATTTCATTATAACCCATTTTAAGCTCTATTTTCTTCAAATGTAAATTATTTGTTTCATAAATTATTGAAATTAAAAAAAAAAAAAAAAATGCCGTATTCGTATCGCTTTAATACGTGCGCCGCGATTGGCCGATCAATCTCTGAGCTGCATGCATTGCAGGCAAGCATGCGCTGCATATGAGCTAGCTAGGCGCGCGGCGCGATAATATTTATATAGCGTTGCGATTCGCACGAAATTCAAATCAGCCGCACGATATCCTTTCTCTCTGGTGAGCTTTCAGCGTTAACAGTAAGCGTAAAATATGCTTTTATGTATTGTAGAATATAACCTCTGTGTGATCAAGTCATGGCATGACATCATGTGCATTTTAATTTATATTTCACTAATTTAAACACAAAATAACAGTGTAAAGAAGATCGAGCAACAACATTTACGCATGTCAATAACCCAGTCCCATCTCTTCAATTTTGTTTGTGTAACGTTTTTGTCATTGGCAGCCTTAGGCTTTAATAGTTAGACCAGTTCTGATCTGATCTGTCTACCAAATTTCACGTTTTCTTGCCCATTTATTGTTATTATTTTACCGAAATTATTATCAGTAATAGAGCACAATATTGTTTCTGGTATACATCTAGCCAACACTACAGGACACATGGAAGGAGGACACATGGAAGGAGTCCCCCAAACTAAAGAGGGTTAATAATATCATTTGCTTTTGGCTGGACATGTAGGTTTTTTAGGCTAATTCATGCAAAATAGTTTACTGCTGATGCTGCATTTTCTATTGCAAGCTGTATGGGGGGGGGGGGGGGGGAGGAATAAGATAAATATACTTCCTTTCAAATTCAGCTCTTAAAATGTAATTCTTACCTCGAATGGCTTTTAGGTCTTAGGAAGAATTTCTGATATTTTCAGCAAAATCCAGACCAAAGTCAAAATCATGTCCCAAACTGAAGAAATCCCTGATTTTTTTTTTCGCCATCACATGATGTTGTTTTCATTCTGCCGATGTTTTAGACTAAACTTAGATAATTAAATTTTGTTCACAAAGAAACTCGGTATCACGCCGATATCGATCTCTACAATTGCGCACACAGAAAACCGGGACTTTTACGTATGCGCGACAGGGACCAAATTTTTGCCAACTTAATGTTTTGGGGGAGATGTCGGCGCTCGCGGTGACCAAGAAATACAATGACTTCGATACCCCGTAAATTTAATTTTTAAAATAAATCTTTTCCAACATCAGTGAGCTGAATTTATTGTATTTCATGGATATGGTTAGTGTTGATATTTGTAAATTAAATGCTGATTTTGAGTGAATTTTGGTGAATTTTTGTGCTGTGGCGTTTGAAAGTGTTGAGGTGTACGACCGTAATAATAGCTACATTTATTACATGTAAATTGCGCACGTATCCATCCCAGAGGATGCTCAAGGCACCTACAAAGGAGTATTAATTACCCTGGCTTTAACCCAGCTGCCCTAAGCATTCAAGAAATAATTTCCTACCAGGTACCTATTTACTACACCTGGCTGGAGAGTGGCAAATGTAAATGAATGTTTTGCCAAAGGACATGCCGCGGCGGGACTCGAACCACAAACCATGAGATCCCCAGTCCGGTGACGTATCCACTAGACCATGACACGATGCCATTATGAGTGAACCTGTCCAATGATCAATGATCCAATCCAAGGGTGTTGAATGCAGTCTTAGGCAATCGTCACTCATACTATTTGTCCCTTGCATATGTGGGACTGTGTCAAACATTCACTGTTGCAGTAGTAACAGACAACAAATTTGATCCAAGCAAGATTTGATATTCTTGAATTTGCTATTTTACCTGATTCAGGAACTTGTCAACTCGCACTATATATGCTAAAAATTTGACGTTTCAGAGTTGAAAATGAAATTTTAAATATTTTCTTCTCATGTATGAATGATCTAGAATGTACCACTTTCGCTAATACACACAAAATCTATCTTCAGATAAGCTTGTACATGCATAAGTGGGCAATGGTTTAATTCTGATCTGAACGCATCTAAGCACATTGTGTGAGGTGGCCGAATCTCCATTCTGATATCTAATTATGTAATTAATAAAGACATTATGCACTGTACACCTTGACTATTGTTATTTGGTAAGGTAAAGTGATTTATTTTTGTCCACAGGAAGAATGGAGTTTCAAACTCTTACAGTTATTTTCACGTATTCTGTTTTCACTTTTAAGGATGGTATCCAAGGAGAAGAAGAAAAGAGTTAAAGTGCTTGTGAGGAGGCGCAACCCAGATAAAGGTGTTATAGGAGATATCATGAGGCGCACTAGGACTCACCGAGCTCAATATAGAACCAACCAAGTTTCTTTTGAGGTGCAGGAGTTCCCCATCCTGAAGTTGGAGACTTGGAGTATTGGGTAATTAGATGTTTATAAAAAATCTGGACTTAATTATCACGAACAGATAATACATGTAGTTGTATACATGTACGCAATTTTTCAGGCAAAAGGCCAAGGATGTTTTAATTTGATTCCCTCTACCTTGTTTTTATGTTCAAAGCATGCATACAAATTCATTATGGATGTCAGCTTTAGTAATCAGCTTTTAAAAATATTGTCCATTCTTAGGATTATTTTCGATAAATTTCATGTCTTATACTTTCTCTAACAGAACAAAACAAGAATAATGCTATGCCTATGATACATTTTTTTTAAATTACAGATTCTGAAAGAGATGGAGTTCTTCCGCACTGCCCTTGAGAAAGTAGCAGAGAAAATAATCCACGTTTGGAGGAATTGGACCCTTGGTTCCGCAAGCTGTCTCTTCAAGGAATACAATGCCCTCGTCCATTAGTGTATTGAGAAAGACCAAATGAAAGGTCAGTATTTGTTTAAAAGTTTTGAATGCATTTTGCGAATGGTCTTCATGGTTAACACTCCAAACAGGAGGGGGGCTTGAAGATTTTGTCTTCAAAAAAAAATATTTAATTTTCTTCTTTACTTATTTAGACTATGTCACAGCACTCTCATGTTTTACATGTCTGTACATGTGTTAATAACAGGCGTGTACATCAAGTTGCTTTAAAAAGCTACTCCATATCAATTGTTTATGTGAATGCCAGAACTTTCATAGATTTAATATAATTTGTCTGATTAACTTCCAGATCTGACACTCCCTTCTGGTCATACCACACCTGCTTGGCGAGAAGGACATGATGTATGTTGTAGACAAGGTAAATGACAATTTAAACCTTTTTTTCCCAAAACATGTTACAACCACTATTCCATTCTGCCATAAAGATACTATTAAGAGATGTTGTAACATAAGTGGGGGGAGTGGTCTGAATCTGATGCAGGAAATTGTTCACTTAAATTACATGGGGTTAAAGTTTAGAGTATGACACTGGATTTAGCTCAATTCTTTTCTCATTTCCTCTACCCTTTTTCCTACATACATGTACTGTACTTCTGTAGTTCTAAGGAGGAATCATAAGATGATTGTACTTTATCATGCACAAATAAATTTGTAAATTTCTTTCCTTTTACTTCTTAGGAACCTGTGACACCAACACCAGCTGCAGTGTTTAGAGGAAAGCTTGTACAAGAAGACCTTGTAGCTAAAGTTTGGATTGGAGGGGGCAAGGTGTGCCACTGCTCTGGAGCACTCACATGGGGTCTAATACATTTTGGAGAGTACACTCTGCAGCACCACTTGCCCCGGTCACTATTTAAATGATGTCGTATGTCAAGGTACATGGTGTGTGCAATATTTATGTGGTACAATGGGTGTCACAGAGCTGCCAACTAGTACGGATTTTCCGTAATTGGTACGGAAATTAACCATCATTATGGAAGTACGGAATTTCGCCCAAAAATTACGGATTTGAAGAAATCTGATTATGCACTATTTGTATTATACGTTGCGCACATGTATTTGTTATCACTCATATTGTATTATTTTCGCTGTTCCCGGAACTCCGCACTGTGTACGTACCTAAAGTGCATACAGAAAGGAGACTGCGAACGTACTTTCACCGCACACGCAAACTTCTAGCTCAAGCGCTAGCGGTGCGGCTGCTCTTACATACTGAGGCGTTAGGCATCCGGCCAGCCTAGCCCGCGGGCGGCACGGCGAGGCTGCTGCTTGGTGTAAGGCGGCAGTATGTGGAGCTGCTCCGTAGTGGAATCGAAAGGATGAATAGGGAACGTGAGTTTTTAGCTGGTTTTTTATGTTTCTAGATCTAGATAATTATATTATTCCCATTGATAATTATTGGGGTGTCATGAAGAGTAATTTGATGACATTTTTAGATCTAACTTATAGTAATTTTGGTGGCAGTTGCAGTTTAAAAATTTGGTATTTGGCGACTTGCAAAAAATTATGGATTTCATCGCCAAAATACGGTTTTTCAGCTTTGCGTGTACGGAAAAGCTTGGCCAGAGGTTGGCAGCTCTGGTGTCAGCCCCTGTTGGGACAGGGTATTCTTCTGCAGATAATATATACTACTTGTTCCTTGACTCCTTCCTTGTTTGGCATAAAGGACACATATATATTTTACAACAGTGGCGGATTTAGGTTTTCTATTGGGGGGGGGGGGGGGGGGTGGTGGCAAACTGAAAAAATAAATAAAATCAATTGAACGAAGCAAAAAATAAACAGGAGCCCAAGTTTTTGTCAATATACTGAACCGTAAACAAGGCATTTGAAGCCTGTTTTTATTACATGTAGTTGGTTATTTTAATGCCCCCCCCCCAAACAACAAAAAACCCATGTGGTCATGAAATGCAATTTGTGTAAAGCCTTAATTTTTTTAAATCCTGGATATAACTATAACCCATTATATTTCAGTGTGAAGTGTGGGCCGAATTTTATTTCATAAAATGACACGAACGGGGCATTTAAAGCCCTCTTTAATCCCCCTGGCCGTTTGAAACCTCATTGCTTCTGGTCTCTGAAAGATTTTAAAAAACAATTTTCTTACGGGAAGGGCTCCCCCCCCCCCCCCCCCCCCCCCCCCCCCCGATCCACACCTCTTGTACAATGTATGTGTGGCTTTAATCATAACAGGCCAAATATACACAGGACATGTATGTTTTTATTAGTTTCGTACCTACTGAAAATGTTATATAAGTTTACCACATACATCTCTCTTTACGGTACCTGAGATTACTGCAACAACTGCACATGCACATTTGTTATTTGAATGCTGTAAAATAGAAAAAGAGACTGTAAAATAAAGTACTGCACCACCAACATGCACATTACTTGCCTTTTGAATGCCTATAAATATATATTTTTACTTTAACTTTCTAGGTTTTAATTTCAAGATGTGTATCAGTTAACCCTAAAATGGCCGGGATATGTTGGCTATGCCACAGCCAGGGGGTGGAATCCACCCACCACCCCCCCCCCCCCCCACCCCCCGATCGGCACGCACATCGTAATCTACAAAACTGTATAGTTAAATGCTCCGAAAAATTTTCACATTCATTAATCTAAATTTTGCTCTAAATCATTAAATAAAGCTCAAAATATGCTAATTTTTGGTCTAGACACTCTTTACAATATTCTTAGCAAATATACTTGAAAAAATTTGATATCAAAATGTATTATGTATTGTATTTAAAGTTTATGTATTTCTTTGTTTTTTTTACCTTTTTTTTTTTTTTTTTGGATGAAATTTGTCGGGGACACTTTCGCAAACATATAACAGCATAAAATAAATTAATTTCAATCAGCAAATGTAAAAATATAGATTTGTAAATTTTGGCTGAAAACACATTTTGTATTGAAATTATACATAAAAATCACGTTTTTGAGCAATTTTCGGTCTTGCAAGTACAAAATGTTGCGTAACTTCAGAACCGCATGCCCTGACATCGCGAATTTGGTCTCAAAAGATCCGTGAGATTTGAAAGAAAAAAGTCATGAAACTGCTTTGCGCGTTGCGGACATATCTCGAGAAACGTCTGGGGGGGTTCCACCCCCGGCCCTTTTAGGGTTAAAAAGCATAATGCATTTCATAATTGTTAATGGAAGAAGTATACATGGAACAATCTGTTTTAGATTACCTTAATGACTATGCATTCATTGGTTAGAATTCTGTTTCATAGAGTCAGTATTTACTCAATTTGTCTTCTTTTCTGAAGCAATGTACAGCTAAACACACACAAAATATATAGTACAGAAATACTGGTATGTTTTTAGAAATGGAGAGCTGAATTTTACTGAATTTTATATACACTGTTACTGTTATGACTGTTTTTTTTCCTTTCTTAGTGCATCACTCGTTTGCGAATGTATCATAATAATGTGTGTGAGTGATGATTAATGATTTGTTGTACTTGGTACAATTCATATACCTTTTATTGTTAAATTTTAACTGAGATGAAGGTATGTAATCCTGCTTGCTTATGTTGTACTCACTGGCCATTATAGTGTATAGGCCACTGAGAATGATAATCTTAATCAATTCCTTGTGTGGCATAGCAATTTGCTATGCATTTTTTATGTGGGACTGTACAGAAGTATTTATCCCATCCACCAAAAATGCTAATCAAATTTGAGAATATTATTACCTGATAATGTAGTGATGAAACAAAGCTTTTTGCTTGTCACTGTTTGTGAACCATTTTAAAGCCAGCTTATATAGAACTATTCACTTTTTTATTATTGTAAAAAAGGGCTTGCTAAGTTGGGATTGTCATTCAAAGTGCATCTTAACCTCATGTATTCTCATTACAACTACAGTACTGCGCATGAACATGTATATAAAATATCAAAGACCAGATGCTCCAATGCATGCTTATATGCCTTATTAAATACAGCTCGTTCAGTTTGGTTTTAACTTAACATGGAAAAGTATAAATCTCTGTTGTTTTTTTTCTTCAGTATCTGTGTTTGCAAACGAAATGGAAGGTTTGGAAGGGTTCGATTTTGTGCCCAAAAGGGTCGCTGTAAGGCGCAAAATTGTAAAACTGCACCTTCTGGAAATGTACAATATTGCACCAAAAAATGTGCTGCCAGTGTTGCAATAGTTTGCACCCTTTATGGTGCACAATTGCACCCTTTTTATTGGAAAACTAGATGAATTTTCGACCGCGCGCGGTCGGAATTTATGCCTCCGCCATCACCAGATTGGAAATGTATGGCATACATGTACACTCTAAAAAGGATTGGTCCAACAAAATTACAAATCTTTTCACTTAAAATGCACAGGAGACTGAAAATTTATTTCATTTCATAAATAAACTAGAAATATTTGATAACGAGGCTAAAAACCAGTAATTTCATGTAATTTTATGTAAATTGACCTCTGTGACCTCTGACCTTTGACCTACTTACCCCAAAATCTAATCAGTTCATCTTTCTATGGGGATACATACTGGTACCAAGTTTGAAGTTCTCACCTCAGACAGTTCTTGAGATATCGTGGTAACGGTACTAAAAACCAAGAATTTTTATGTAATTTCATGTAAATTGACCTCTGTGACCTCTGACCTTTGACCTACTTACCCCAAAATCTAATCAGTTCATCTTTCTATGGGGATACATACTGGTACCAAGTTTGAAGTTCTCACCTCAGACAGTTCTTGAGATATCGTGGTAACGGTACTAAAAACCAAGAATTTTTATGTAATTTCATGTAAATTGACCTCTGTGACCTCTGACCTTTGACCTACTTACCCCAAAATCTAATCAGTTCATGTTTCTATGGGGATACATACTGGTACCAAGTTTGAAGTTCTCACCTCAGACAGTTCTTGAGATATCGCAGTAACGGTACTAAAAACCAAGAATTTCATGTAATTTCATGTAAATTGACCTCTGTGACCTCTGACCTTTGACCTCCTTACCCCAAAATCTAATCAGTTCATCTTCATATAGGGAAACATACTAGTACCAAGTTTGAAGTTCTTATCTCAAACAGTTCTTGAGATATCGTGGTAACGGTGCTAAAAACCAAGAATTTTTATGTAATTTCATGTAAATTGACCTCTGTGACCTCTGACCTTTGACCTACTTACCCCAAAATCTAATCAGTTCATCTTCATATGGGGATACATACTAGTACCAAGTTTGAGGTTCCTACCTCAAATGATTCTTCAGATATCGCGGTAACGAGAAGTGGGACGGACGGACGCACGGACACACGGACGGACGGACGGACGGACGGACAACCCGAAAACATAATGCCTCCGGCACCCACCTTCGGTGGGCGGAGGCATAAAAAGGTTCAATTATGGTGCAACATTGCACCTTTCTGAAAGGTACAATATTGCACCCAAAAAGGTGCTCCAAGTGTTGCATTTATTTGCACCCTTTAGGGTGCAAAATTGCACCCTTTTTATAGGAAAAAAGGTTCAATATTGAACCCTAAATGGTGCAACATTGCACCCTAATAAAGGTGCAAAATTGCACCTTTCTGAAAGGTACAATATTGCACCCAAAAAGGTGCTCCCAGTGTTGCATTTATTTGCACTTTTTAGGGTGCAAAATTGCACCCTTTTTATCGGAAAAAAGGGTTCAATATTGAACCCTAAATGGTGCAACATTGCACCCTAATAAAGGTGCAAAGTTGCACCTTTCTGAAAGGTGCAATATTGCACCCAAAAAGGTGCTCCCAGTGTTGCATTTATTTGCACCCTAAAAGGTGCAACTTTGTACCTTTATTTCTAAGTGTGTAGTTCCTTAGGAAAGTGCATTGCATGTATGTTAATGCATTTGGGTCAATCCACGTCAAATCAACCAATGCTTGTCACCCGACCCCCTTCGATTTCTTTAAACTCGCACCAAATGTTCCTCGGAGTGTCTGACGGAAAACCCCAAAATATTTTGCCCCAAGGTCAACTGGTTGCTAAGATACAGCCTCGCATAGCAACCAATGCGCGTTCCAAGAAATGAGTTTTATGAAAATTATGGTTTTTTAATTGACCATTGAAGCTAGAATTTTTATCCAGTACAGCTCATTATCTGTAAATTGGAAGAACTTTATGCTCTTTAAAAGAAAAATTAATTGTGACGCAAAACTGACCTTTCGTTTCTGCGTACGAGGTCACCGAACATGGTGTCAAATTTCATTTTTTAAATTTTGGATGCATGTTTAGAGCCTCATATCTCTAATACTGTATGAGATCAGGAACTGGAATTTTGTACAGTTAAAGACTTTGACTTGGGCAATAATCCAACAAAAAATCAGCAGAATTGGGCCAGCCGTTTTTGTGAAGGGCGCCCTCAAAGTTGGAAAAAATGAAAAATGTTCCAAGTTCAAGGTCACAGATGACCCTTCGTCCCATCTAGGAATACCATGAAATTTTCTGTATTAATAGACATTTACCAATATTATCGGGGGTTACCAAAGAAATTTTGGTACCGAAAGGTTTAACGGCTAATTTTCACCACCAAAAGTGGTCGTAAACAATGAAAATGGGATTCGGGGGACGTTTCACATGACGACAGTTTCAAAATGGAGAGCCCCAGCCCTGTCATATTTGCTGTAGTAATAGTCTGTAATACATATTTTAATAAAATATACCACAAGACTGCCTATTTGCATGATTTTGGCCTTGAAATTTGATCCAAAATGTGATAAAAACAGTTGTCTTGCCATTTCCCGTGTGTCTTTGTGTCTGTTGATTTTTTGATATTTCTAACTGAAAAAACAACACAATTTTTTCCCCTTGGTTAGAAATTTGTCCGGGGGTTGCTTGGGAAACTACCCTTGCCTTCTTTGTATACGCTAAATAATCATGCCAGAATAGCAACTATTTTTATCATTATTTTTATTATTATTTTATTAGGTGGTCTGTCATTTATGACAGACCTCCTTTTAATTTTGTCAAGATTTTCTTTATTAGGTGGTCTGTCGGTATCGACAGATCACCTTTTAATTTTGTCAGAATTTTCTTCTTTATTAGGTGGTCTGTCGGTATCGACAGATCACCTATTAATTTTGTCAAGATTTTTCTTCTTTAATATTATTATTTCTTTTTATGACAAATTCTTGTGGCCACCATATCTCAAAATCGGCCAGGTCATTATCATCGAGTTTCATGTCATGTATGAGGTCAATCATGGACATGATCCATTAAGCTTTTGGAGGTCATCAGGTCATCGTGACGTCATCAAGACGCCATTTTGTAAATTTACAAGATCGATTATATTTTCATAATCGATCATCAAAAATGAACTATATTCACATCACATAAACTTCACATGACGGGTCATCAAGTCATGTCCTCACAGGTCATCTAGAGGTCAGCACGTGCGCGTACGCGCGCGTCAAAATTTAAAAATGCTCAAAATCATGTACGATCAAGTCTGCACATGTTTCAGGTCATTTTTAGCATTTCAAAAATTTCCGTGCGTAAGCGTCCGCCCGCGCGTTTTACGCGCACGCAAGTCGTAAATAATGTTAAAACGCTGTTTTTTCGATTGATTTGCAATCATGACACTTTTCTTCATCATTTCCATCAACTTGGAATCAATTTCAATCAATAATAAGGTCGTACAGGCGCGTCAAAGTTCAAAATCCGTGTGCGCGTCTATGGTGAAAATAACGTAAAAACGTGCAAAAACATGCCTCTACAAAATTAACTCTAGCTCTTTAAATAGTCCACAAACCCCCCAATTTTTTTTCATCATCAGGTAGGGTATGAATCATAGATTTCATTTCATGTATCATTTGACCCTTATAAACATTATGACGTCATCAAAATGGCGCCAGAAGTCAAAATTTACATTTTTCATGTTTTGACGTCATCACATTTATGCAAATTTGGCTCTAGATTCGTAATTATTGGTCGTTTTCTGACCAGATTTTAATATGTTGTAGCTGAGGCAGTTTGCTACAAAATCAGTCACCACCATTTTTCATTTTGATGACGTCATCACAGTGAAATTTTCAATTAAAGATGCCATGTCAGAATTTTCCCTGTTTGCGTGTTATGTCTATGGAAGATGATTTTTTTTCGAATCATGAATCTACATGACATTGTTCTCTGAGCTGTATCTCAGTTGTTTTTGGTCTATTTTCTTCCAGATTTTAGTATGTTATAGCTGAGACTATAAGCTTTTACAAGTGTGGTCTCCAATTTTTTATCAGATGTCGGGATCATGCCCAATTTTTCACTACAAAATGTGATTTGAGAATCCCGTTTTTCGTTTACGTGTTATCTCTATGGGAAATATTTTGGTATATTGGTCAAAGCACTTGCCTCTCACTCCGGTGACCCAGGTTCGATCCCCGGTGGGTCCATTAAATTTTTTTTTTTTTTGCTTCTTTTTGCCTTTCATTTTACCATCTTGTTCGACTATTATAACATAAGCAATCACAAACAAAGTAATAAAATGCCTTATTTTGCATGTTATGTCTATTAGAAAGTAGTGTGCAGTAGTTTATGTATAACCCTATAGAAAACCTGATTCCCTGAAGTGTATTAAAGCTATCCTGCAATATCATTAGTCCTATTTGATATCACAATTTCTCAAAATTAGCTTACTCAATTATCTTAAAATTTTCGTCAGTAATCGGTCCTAATAAGGTCAAGTTCCCACATCTTTTTCAAGGTCATCAGGTTATCGTGACGCCATCTAGGCGCCATTTTGTACAAATCAACTTATGGTCGTATCTTCATAACGAAATGTCATTTCTGTTTCATATTTGGCATGGTTAAGGTCAATGTCATTCCAGTCATGGTCATCACAATCATCATCCTCCTCATCATCATCATCACTGTCATCACCATTATCATGAGCATTCTTTGTCTTATGTTTTTTATTTTGTAATTATTTTCATGATTCTATCATCTCCTAATTTCACAGTATGCATTATTTTCTCCCATTTTATCTTATATGGTTTACTATGCGTATCTTTATATTTCACCTGTCAACTTCTCAACAAAATGGAAGGTACGGACGACATTGCATGCACATCGTTCTGATATGAACGATTGCAGTTATAAATGTTGTCATGATCATCATTATCGTCATTGTTATATGAGCATCTTATCATTGTCAACATTATCATGATTGTTATCTTGCACAAATATTATCACATCTTACAATGACCGTTTCACACATTTTTCTACATTCCTGTCCTCATCACCATCATCACCATAATCATCACTATTATCACATCATCAATCAGGGATCATCCCTATAGCTAGAAGATCTGATAGTTAGCGGGTCCGATACACCGACACCCAATAGATAGAAGGTTCGATAGACCGAATGTACGAGAGGGTCCAGTAGACAGAAGGTTCTATAGACCGAATCGGCAGGAGGGTCCAATAGTCCGAAGGTTCTATAGATCGAATGACCAACGGGTCCGATAGTCAGAAGGTCCGATAGATAGAAGGTTCGATAGTCCGAATGTACATGAGGGTCCAATAGACAGAAGGTTCTATAGACCGAATCGGCAAAAGGGTCCGAGAGTCCGAAGGTTCAGTAGGGGTCCGATAGTTAGAAGGTCCGATAGACCGACAATAAATACGTAAAAATGGTAAAATATAGTGGATGGAATGATAAGTGCATGGTTAAAAAAAAGGGTTAAAATAAGTGGGGGCGTTCCAACCAAAGAAAAAAACAAAAAAGGAAGAGGTTGAAAAGGAAAGAAGAAAAGAAAAGAAAGGAAAAGAGAAAAAGAAAAGAAGAAATCAGAAAAGAAAGAGAAGAAAACAAAAATTCAAAAACTTCGCTCACTATAGCATTAATTTACCAATGCGCATTATATTTTCATTATTGATATTAGTTATTAATATAATCACCATATTTATGTATATAAACCAATGCCAATTATATTAATAAGTCATATTCTTATGGAAGTTATTTGGTTTGCATCTTGAATCTCTAGCTAATGTTATGCTATTTTCTACTCAAAGAATGTTAGCAACATAACTGAAAGGAATCGAGCGGCATGCAAGTTGACCTAAAGGGGCTAAAGAGATAAATGTTCAGAAATAATGGCCTGTGACCAATAGTCTCTTCCCAAAATTATGAGAACGGATGATGCCGATAATATGTTACACAGATTATGAGAACGGAATAACAATACGCTATAGAACCTATTCTCAGGATACAAAATTCTTCTTTTTTTCTCTCTCTCTCCCGTTCGTTCGCTTTGCTCGCTCATACAATCAAGAAACTAGGCCTAGATTGTTTCTTGCAGCAAGCACCTCTTACGTCCAGCAGCAACAAGAAGCCCGAATATTATGATATTCGAGCAATGAGGTATCCGAATATTCTCGAATTCCCCCACCCCCCCCCCAAAAAAAAAGAATGGTATAATTTACCCGATAGAGTCCACAGACTAAAATTTGACACAAGGTACATGTAGTAGTATGGGTGTAGCCGGTGAACACTCAAAAAAGTATAAAAGCCGACATCATAGCTGGTAGGAAAATATCACCTGACAACCCTAAAAAATGGAAACGCCCCCTCTCAAGAAGGTGGTAGGGCCTAATTGAAACAATTTCATTTTATCGGTCAGAATCTTTTGTTGTTAGAACCTTATCTTTTGTTACTTTTAATGAAAATTCAACTATAAAGTGTGCACCCCATAAGATTTCTTTGTTTAAAAAATAACACTTGTGTTAGAAGGGGACGCCCTTTCCTCAGCTTGCTCCACTTGAAAAAAGTGCTTTGGGCATGGTGGGCCTCGGGGCTTTAGTGTGCACCATATAATTAGATTTCCATGTTTCAAAAAATGGTCAGCGTTCCCCATTGCCAATACATCGGTGAAGTGGAAAAATTAACTTGGGGGGGGGGCTGAGCTGCATGGGTGGACCACCTCCGCCCCACGGTGATGATAATGATGCTCTGGTAAAAATACTTTTAACATGTTGAAAATGTATAAAACAAAACTTTAAAATAAGCTCCCCATATTTTTTTTTTTTTGGGGGGGGGTGGGCCTACAGACTTAGTGCATCGTTTTATTACAATACACATAGAAGAAGATAAGGCATTACCCTTTTCCTTTTATGAGATACAACTATTAGAAACTTATTGTATCCACTTATTTTACTTTTTTTACGTTAATGTCGGTCTATCGGACCTCCTAACTATCGGACCCCTACTGAACCTTCGGACTATCGGACCCTTTTGCCGATTCGGTCTATAGAACCTTCTGTCTATCGGACCTTCTGACTATCGGACCCCGTTGGACATTCGATCTATAGAACCTTCGGACTATCGGACCCTCCGACCCTCCGCCGATTCGGTCTATAGAACCGTCTGTCTATTGGACCCTCTCGTACATTCGGTCTATCGAACCTTCTATATATTGGGCGTCGGTCTATCGGACCCGCTAACTATCGGACCTTCTAGCTATAGGGCTGTAACCCATCAATCATCATCATTATCACCATCATCATCATCATGATCATGATCACCAACATCAACATCATTATTATCATCACCATCATGATCACCACCATCATTATATAATCATAATCATTATAACCATTATTATATCATCTTCATCATCATAATCATCACCATAATCATTTTACAATGACCGTTTCACACATTTTGCTACATTCCTGTCCTCAAGAAGCATCTCCATGCATGGCATTCTTGACTTCCTATCTTCAGTTTAGTATTTCCCCATTATTATGATCATCCTGATTACAATCATGATCATACAAATTGAAAGACAGACCACCTAATTCGTCCTCATGACGAATTAAATTCTAGTTTTTATTTCTTTTTATTACAAATTTTTGTACCCACCAAATCTCAAAATCGGCCAGGTCAATATCATCGAGTTTCATGTCATGTATGAGGTCAATCATGGACATGGTCCATTAAGCTTTTGGAGGTCATCAGGTCATCGTGACGTCATTAAGACGCCATTTTGTAAATTTACAAGATCGATTATATCTTCATAATCGATCATCGAAAATCAACTATATTCACATCACATAAACTTCAGATGACGGGTCATCAAGTCATGTCTTCACAGGTAATCTAGAGGTCAGGACGTGCGCGTACGCGCGCGTCAAAATTTAAAAATGCTCAAAATAACGTAGGATCAAGTCTGCACACGTTTCAGCTCATTTTGTGCATTTCAAAAATGTCCGTGCATAAGCGCCCACGTACACGTTTTACGCGCGCGCAAGTCGTAAATAACGTTAAAACGCTGTTTTTTCGATTGATTTGCAATCCTGACACTTTTCTTCATCATTTCCATCAACTTGGAATCAATTTCAATCAATAATAAGGTCGTACGGGCGCGTCAAAGTTCGAAATCTATGCGCGCATCTATGGTAAAAATAACGTAAAAACGTGCAAAAACATACCTCTACAAAATTAACTCTAGCTCTTTAAATAGTCCGTAAAAAGCCCAATTTTTTTTCATCATCAGGTAGGGTATGAATCATAGATATGATTTCATGTATCATTTGGCCCTTATAAACATTATGACGTCATCAAAATGGCGCCAGAAAAATTTCCAAAATTCAAAATTTCCATTTTTCATGTTTTCACGTCATCACATTTAAGCAAATTTGGCTCTAGATTCGTAATTATTAGTCGTTTTTCGCCCAGATTTTAATATGTTGTAACTGAGGCAATTTTCTACAAAATCAGTCACAACCATTTTTCATCTTGGTGACGTCATCAGTGAAATTTTCAATTAAAGATGCCATGTCAGAATTTTTCCTATTTGCGTGTTATGTCTATGGAAGATGATTTTTTTTTCGAATCATGAATCTACATGTCATTGTTCTCTGAGCTGTATCTCAGTTGTTTTTGGTCCATTTTCTTCCAGATTTTAGTATGTTATAGCTGAGACTATAAGCTTTTATAAGTGTGTCTCCAATTTTTGATCAGATGTCCGGATCATCCCCAATTTTTCACTACAAAATGTGATTTGAGAATCCCGTTTTTCGTTTACGTGTGATCTCTATGGGTTTTTGGTATATTGGTCAAAGCACTTGCCTCTCACTCAGGTGACCCAGGTTCGATCCCCGGTGGGTCCATTAAATTTTTTTTTTTTTTTTGCTTCTTTTTGCCTTTCATTTTACCATCTTGTTTGACTATTATAACATAAGCAATCACAAACCACGTAATAAACTGCCTTATTTTTGCGTGTTATGTCTATTGAAAGTAGTGTGCAGTGTTTTATGTATAACCCTATAGAAAATCTGATTCCCTGACGTGTATTAAAGCTATCCTGCAATATCATTAGTCCTATTTGATATCACAATCTCTCAAAGATGACTTAGTCAATTATCGTTAGTCATCACTCCTAATAAGGTCAAGTTCCCGCATCTTTTTCAAGGTCATCAGATTACTGCGACGTTATCTAGGCGCCATTTTCTACAAATCAACTTATGGTCGTATCTTCATAACGAAATGTCATTTCTGTTTCATATTTGGCATGGTTAAAGGGATACGCCACCGGGCGGCCGTGGGGGAAAATCAGGATTGCGTAAGCCCCATTCACTCGTACACAAAGTTTGTGCGTCGAACGCGTCCGTTGGACTAAGTGGGATTACTTTTCGACTGCACGAAGCCGACCGAATCCCGCACGAGAGCCCGAGCTCAGGTGGAGCGTGCATGTTTGTGCGGTGACCAGTCTATCCGAGGTTTGCGCCCCGAGGGGCAACGGCATGATCTGGTAACGATCACGGTGCCCTCTCGCGGCATTAAAACGTCCACAATCTGCGGTTGAGTATCCCTTTAAGGTCAATGTCATTCCAGTCATGGTCATCACAATTATCACCATCATCATCCTCCTCATCATCATCATCACTGTCATCACCATTATCATGATCATTCTTTGTCTTTTGTTTTTTATTTCGTAATTATTTTCATGATTCTATCATCTCCTAATTTCACAGTATGCATTATTTTCTCCCATCTTATCTTATATCATGGTTTACCATGCGTATGTTTATATTTCACCTGTCAACTTCTCAACAAAATAGACGGACGACACTGCATGCACATCGTTCTGATACATCGTTCATGATCATCATTATCGTCATTGTTATATGAGCATCTTGCACAAATATTATCACATCTTACAATGACCGTTTCACACATTTTTCTACATTCCTGTCCTCAAGAAGCATCTCCATTCATGGCATTTTGACTTCCTATCTTCAGTTTAGCATTTCCCCGTTATTATGATCATCCTGATTACAATCATGATCATACAAATTGAAAGACAGACCACCTAATTCGTCCTCATGACGAATTAAATTCTAGTTTTTATTACCCACGCCGATGAAATCGGCAGGGTTATGTAAAGGGCTCCGTATGTTTGTTTGTTTTTTTTTGTTTTTTGTTTGTTTGTTTGTTTGTTTGTTTGTTTGTTTGTTTGTTTGTTTGTTTGTTTGTGTACAAGATAACAAGAGAACGGGTGAACGGATTTGCACCAAATTTTCAGGGAATGTTCAGAAAGTGACAGGAAAGAATCGATTAGATTTTGGTGATGATTGGTTGACCCCTGCAAATTCTGTGTGACCTTGAACTTTTGACCCTGTAGTAAAGTATAGGAACTTCAGTTCAGAGAGTGACAGGATAGAAACTAGAAAGTTTGATGACCCCAAACTTCGCCTGCCGATGCAGAAATATTTTGGTCAATCAAAACACTCATTACTTCGTCTCACCAAAAATCTATTTCAGGTTTATGAATTTTAGAAGACTTTTAGACCCATTATTTGCTATTTCACTTCAAATCCGCACGAGCCTGCAATGAATATTCAAAGCCAACGTATCCCAGCAACAAGGGATTTTTCGCGCTTGAACTGTAGTCTCGTTGCGAAATCGAAAGCGGCTAGGTATACGGTATACGTATAGCCTAGCACGTCTAATTTCTCCTATTTCTTATCTTCTGTGCATTTCTGTTTATTTTCCCCGGTTCTTTCCACTTTGTTGTGGAAGTTTTTGTGATTTATTTTATCCTGGTGGACGTGTAGTACGTGATTTTAATTGTTTTCGCAACGAGAGTACAGTTCAAGCGCGAAAAATCCCTTGTTGCTGGGATACGTTGGCTTTGAATGTCTGGCAGTTGCCCCCCCCCCCCCAGAAATTTCAAAATCATACTTTTTTTTAATCGGGTTTTAGACTTCAAGTTATGGGTTCCTTTGAAAGCGATCATCTTGCCCCCCCCAGGAAAAAAATTTCTGCGTACGGCCTTGGACTGAACACTGAATACAAATTGCTAACATTTTTTTCCTCACCACGCCACGCTCTCTGACATGTCTAATCAATTACTTTTAGGGGAGGGATGTTTCAATAATAAAATATCTTTTTCAGAAGAATTTTTTCAAGGGTGGGGACACACAAAGCTATGACCTGGATATGGCAAAATTTATTGGGGGGGGGGGGGGGGGAGATGTGCCTCTTGTTATCCCCTTTGAATGGCTACTGCTTACAAAAATAATCGCAACAAAACAAAACCTATTGGGTTAAGGCGTGGGTCTGCCGCCTTTGACGGCCTTTCTAGTTATTTATTTCTTTTTATAACAAATTCTTGTGGCCACCAAATCTCAAAATCGGCCAAGTCACTATCATCGAGTTTCATGTCATGTATGAGGTCAATCATGGACATGGTCCATTAAGCTTTTGGAGGTCATCAGGTCATCGTGACGTCATCAAGACGCCATTTTGTAAATTTACAAGATCGATTATATCTTCATAATCGATCATCAAAAATCAACTATATTCACATCACATAAACTTCACTTGACGGGTCATCAAGTCATGTCCTCACAGGTCATCTAGAGGTCAGGACGTGCGCGTACGCGCGCGTCAAAATTTAAAAATGCTCAAAATGACGTAGGATCAAGTCTGCACACGTTTCAGGTCATTTTGAGCATTTCAAAAATTTCCCGTATTCCACTATGACAGAGCCTAAACTCGCCATTTTTTCTTGTGCACTCTCATAGAACATAAAATTCTGAGCAATTCGATACCTTTTTTATCTTTCTACGACCATTAATAAGGAAATTATCGTCCGTCAAAGTTTGCAGCACGCGCGGGCGCGATCCCTCACTATAGGCCATATATGGGCAAAAACATGCCTATACAAAATTCACTGTAGCTCGTTAGATAGTCCGTTGACCCCAAATTTTTTTGTCATCATCAGGTAGGGTATGAATCATAGATGGCATTTCATGTATCATTTGACCCTTATAAACATTATGACGTCATCAAAATGGCGCCAGAATTCAAAATTTCCATTTTTCATGTTTTGACGTCATCACATTTATGCAAATTTGACTTTAGATACGTAATTATTGGTCGTTTTTCGCCGAGGTTTTAATATGTTGTAGCTGAGGAAATTTTCTACAAAATCAGTCACAACCATTTTTCATTTTGATGACGTCATCACAGTGAAAATTTCAATTAAAGATGCCTTGTCAGAATTTTCCCTATTTGCGTGTTATGTCTATGGAAGATGATTTTTTTTCGAATCATGAATCTACATGACATTGTTCTCTGAGCTGTATCTCAGTTGTTTTTGGTCTATTTTCTTCCAGATTTTAGTATGTTATAGCTGAGACTATAAGCTTTTATAAGTGTGGTCTCCAATTTTTGATCAGATGTCGGGATCATGCCCAATTTTTAACTACAAAATGGAATTTCAGAATCCCGTTTTTCATTTAAGTGTTATCTCTATGGGAAATATTTTGGTACATTGGTTATAGCACTTGCCTCTCATTCCGGTGACCCAGGTTCGATCCCCTGTGGGTCCATAAATTTTTTTTTTTTGCTTCTTTTTGCCTTTCATTTTACCATCTTCTTCGACTATTATATCATATACAATCCCAAACCATGTACTAAAGTGCCTTATTTTGCGTGTTTTGTCTATTGGAAAGTAGTGTGCAGTAGTTTGTGTACAACCCTATGGAAATTGTGATTGCCTGTCGTGTATTAAAGCTATTGGCCCGTATTCTGAACTCCGGTTTAACTTAAACCATGGTCTAAATGTGTGGTTTAACTATGGGCAGCCAAATGTGACACAAATCTCAAACAGACTAGATATTCAATTTATCAGCATTTTTGGTACTCAAGTTTTTAAAAACTGTCTGGGAATGATAAGTAGAATATTTTTCTTGACCATTACAGCACGAGACCAGTATCCAGAAAACATAAGGAACATACAGTGTAAACACAGTTTTGACATTTTTGATTACCCATAGTTAAACCACAGATTTAAACCATGGTTTAATTTTTGTCCACGAAGAAACTCGGGATCGCAAGCGCACATCGATCTTTACGATCGCGCACAAAGAAAATCGGGACTTTTCCGTGTATGCCATAGGGACCGAATTTTTAAGGACAAAACTCTTTTGGGGAGATGTCAGCTCGCGGCGACCAGGAAATGTACACATTGACTCCGATAGCTCGTTTTGCGAGAATCAACAGTAAATTACAGATTTCATTTTTGGAAATATCTTTTCCAACATCGGTGAGTTGAATTTATTGTATTTCTTGGATATTTTGTGGTCGGTTTTTGTAAATTAAATGCCAATTTTGAGTGAATGTTTGTGACTTTTGTGCAGTGGTGTTTTAAAAAGTTGAGGTGTATGACTGCCAACATTCTACACACGAAGTATTTCGTAGTGGTCAATATGACCACTATTCGTGGTGTGAGTACAAGGTTATCTTCAGATAAGCTTGTACATGTATGCATGTAGACCTATGTGTTTAAAAATAGGTAGTGGCTATTCTTACGAGTCGTAAGAATAATTTTCCGGCTATTCTTACGACACGCGCACACGCTCCATTTTCATACTCTGCGCCGTCGTAAGAGTAGGGTTAGGGTTAGGGTTAGGGTTAGGGTTAGGGTTAGGGTTAGGGTTATTTCAAATTATCAAAATCATACTTTTTTTAAATTGGGTTTTAGACTTTTAAATGATCCAATATTGAAAGCGATCATCTTCCCCCCCCCCCCCCCCCAGGAAAAAAATTCTGCGTACGGCCTTGGAAAAGGCTGAGGACACAGAGAAAACAGAGACAGAGAGATTTTTACTCACAAGTGAAGTGTGCGCAAAATACGACAATGGAGCGTATGCATGCGCATGTCGTAAGAATAGCCGGAAAATTATTCTTACGACTCGTCGTAATAGCCACTGCCTTAAAAATATATATTGGAACAAATACAATTTGAAATAAGCATATAAATCAAATGACAGAGTATTACGAATAGTAACGTCATGTACAATCTGCTGAAGAAATACTGTTTTACTTTTACTTTATCATGTTTATCATGCAGAATACGGAAATGAAAACTACCATTTAAACACTCCCGGGTACATTTCTGTAAAATAGTTGGTATTTTCTGTCGCATGTACTAAAGGTATGGGGGGGAAATAAGATAAATATTTTAAATACTTGCTTTCAAATTCAGCCCTTAAAAATCTCACTCCTACCTCAAATGGCCGTTAGGAAGAACTTTTGATATTTACAGCAAAATCCAAAGTCAAAATCTTGTCCAAAACCGGAGAAATCCCCGCCGATTTGTTTCGCGATCGCGTGTTGTTTACAAACTGCCGATGTCTTATACTAAAATCGGCCAATATAATTTTTGTCCACGAAGAAACTCGGGATCGCAAGGGCACATCGATCTTTACGATCGCGCACACAGAAAATCGGAACTTTTCCGTGTACGCCATAGGGACCGAATTTTTGAGGACAAAACTCTTTTGGGGAGATGTCAGCGCCCGCGGCGACCAGGAAATGTACACAATGACTCCGATAGCTCGTTTCGCGAGAATCAAAGGTAAATTGCGGATTTCATTTTTGTAAATATCTTTTCCAACATTGGTGAGTTGAATTTATTGTATTTCTTGGATATTTTGGGGTCGGTTTTTGAAAATTAAATGCCGATTTTGAGTGAATATTGGTGACTTTTGTGCAGTGGTGTTTTAAAAAGATGAGGTGTATGACTGCCTACATTATACACACGAAGTATAGGAATGTACCTATGTCACTATGAGTGCATATAAAAAAGTTATAACTGTATAAAGCAAACACCAAACAAAAGATTACAATAACGCTTTACAAAGGAACATTATGATGAATCATGAACATTAACAACATGACTGAGCTCAATCATGTCAGTCACCATGATCACAAATGGCTGCCTAGCCCTAGACTAGTCATGCCTAGGCCTAGTACTAGTAGTAGTACTAAAGTTAGTCATTTAGTACTGTCTGTAGTGAGGTCAGTAAACGCTGGAACTCACTTACCTGTCATGCCTGTTGCAACTGCAAGGGCACAAACCGTAAACAATATGCTGAAATGATCACAGAAAAGAGCCATTCTTTAACTTTAACAACTTTAAAAGTCTTTAGCATGGAAATCAGCACAAAGCAGCAGTTTGAAAATGACCCGACACTGTCAGTGACAGAAATTACTGGCGTCAGTGCTAAGGGGAGTCAAACACTGAAAAACAGTAGCATAGTAGCTTCATGATCGACGAAGGTTGCAGTACACGCGGGATTAGCCTCTTGTCGAGGCCCTGGCGCTGTTGAAATCCTTGGTGGCAAACCGAGGCGCTTGTAGTCTCTTTCAAAGTCTTCAAAAAGGGGTTTCTGCCTAGGCTTGGTTACAAACAAAAAGACGCCGCCGGGACAGGGGCACAGTGTGATATCCACAACTGACTGGAGTGGTAGGTATAATCCCGGGTATAATGGGGTGACCTACTGCGAACTTTACTGTACGCAGCTCCTTGGCTGATCAATCTGGTATAGTGGTGCCAGGTGGTACTGGCCTCCGCAGCTGTATGGGGAGCCCTACTAGGTCTGCGCACCTAAGGTTTTGACGGGAAAAATGAACAATAATTTCTTTAATATTCCTCTAAAGATTTATTTTATTTTATTCTTGATATTCTAAAGAGTTTGAAAAAAATTGCATCAAAATTAGAGCAAGAACAATGCCATTTTCACAAGAAACGGTGGCCTTGTCATTTCAAGTAATTCAACATTGAATATAAACAATCATGCATGGTTCCCAATCCCATGTCTGCGCACTTATTCATTTACACGCAGTTCGGGAGTTTTGACGTGAAAAACAACATTTTGAGGCTTGTGAATAAAATGTCTGGTTTGCATGGCTCGCAGTATGTGAGAAATGATTATAATTCATTTAGACATGTTACTTGTTAGATCTTGTTTTTGTTGATATCTGCCTCCGGCTCCACTCACAGTTGGATCCCATGAACGACTCCGTAGGCCAGTACTAGTAGTAGTACCAGATTGATAAGCCAAGGAGCTCATATAGGTAGGATCCATACCGTGTGTGGAGGCAGATAATGAGATATATCACCCCCCCCCCCCCCCAAAAAAAAAAAAAAAAAAAAAAAAAAAAATCCTCAGGCCTCAGAGTCAGAGTTTGCTATTTAAAAGGGGTACCTTCCACTCCAGGATCAACTAAGATTGTAAAAATTGATTGACTAAAAAAAAACCACACAAACTGGCAGGTGTGATCAGGTTTTTTTTTTTACTTGCACATGTAAGTTGTATACATATATATATGGGACTACCCATGCAAGGTAAGGTTTGTGTAGTCCCATATATACAAGTTACACATGCCAGGTATAAACAAACCAGGGGAGCGTTTCATCAATCGTTTTGTCAGTGATTTTTACCGACAACTGTTATAAGCTACTGAAATCCTTGCATCTGATTGGCTGAGAGCAAATTTGTCAGTAAAAATCACTGACAAAACGGTTGATGAAACGCTCCCCTGATCACACCTGTCGATTTCTGTTTTCTTTTTTAGTCATTCAATTTTTACAATCTTAGTTGATCCTGGTAGGCAACCCCTTCAGCAAACTCCGAGGGTGGTTTGCATGGCTCACATTATGTGAGAAATGGTGATGCGTGCGTGTATTTAGATATAGATTTTTTGGCTAAATAGCTAATATGCCCAGTAATCCTCAAATTGGCAAGAATCCTACCTAGGATATAAAAAAAAAACCCCAGCAGAACGGAGGTATAGATAAGATTTGTATGGAGCGGAGGTATATAGTCAGTGCAGCAAGAACAGATTCGCTGTCAATTGCCCGTGGTCTAGTGGTAAAGGCGTCTGGTCAGACTGTCAGAGTATTCTCTTTCTACACTGCACTTGCGTTTAAGGTCCCGGGTTCGAATCCCGCTCTTTCTTGCTGATAATTTTTTCAGTTATGAATTGATAACGATAGCGTTTATTCCGTTATAAATAACTGAATTTCAACAATGAAAACCAAGAAATTTGACTAATTATTCACTTGTTCAGGCGGATTTAATGGCCGCTGGGCATAATAACCACCTTGGCCGATTTTTGTCTCGCCCACCGGAGGTGAAGGCGAGACTAAGGGATCCAAATGGCGTCCGTCCGTCGTCCGTCACAAACGTTATGACAGATAACTTTGCAACCGTCACTCACTTTTCAACCAAACTTGGGTTGTAGATGCACTGAGGGGACCTGCATGTTATGGTGCCGTTGAAGGTCACATGATAAGGTCAAAGGTCATACGTTAAAGTTTACCTGCAAGACTCTCTTATGACAGATAACTTTGCAACCATCACTCACTTTTCAACCAAACTTGGGTTTTAGAAGCACTTGGGGGACCTGCATGTTATGCTGCCATCAGAGGTCACATGGTAAGGTCAAAGGTCATTTCAGGTCAAACATTATAGTTTACCCGCAAGACTCTCTTATGACATAACTTTGTAAACGTCACTTTCCAAACATTTTTTTGTCTCGCCCACCGGAGGTGAAGGCGAGACTAAGGGATCCAAATGGCGTCCGTCCGTCGTCCGTCCGTCCGTCACAAACGTTATGACAGATAACTTTGCAACCGTCACTCACTTTTCAACCAAACTTGGGTTGTAGATGCACTGAGGGGACCTGCATGTTATGGTGCCGTTGGAGGTCACATGATAAGGTCAAAGGTCATACGTTAAAGTTTACCTGCAAGACTCTCGTATGACAGATAACTTTGCAACCATCACTCACTTTTCAACCAAACTTGGGTTTTAGAAGCACTTGGGGGACCTGCATGTTATGCTGCCATCAGAGGTCACATGGTAAGGTCAAAGGTCATTTCAGGTCAAACATTATAGTTTACCCGCAAGACTCTCTTATGACATAACTTTGTAAACGTCACTTTCCAAACATTTTTTTGTCTCGCCCACCGGAGGTGAAGGCGAGACTAAGGGATCCAAATGGCGTCCGTCCGTCGTCCGTCCGTCCGTCACAAACGTTATGACAGATAACTTTGCAACCGTCACTCACTTTTCAACCAAACTTGGGTTGTAGATGCACTGAGGGGACCTGCATGTTATGGTGCCGTTGGAGGTCACATGATAAGGTCAAAGGTCATACGTTAAAGTTTACCTGCAAGACTCTCGTATGACAGATAACTTTGCAACCATCACTCACTTTTCAACCAAACTTGGGTTTTAGAAGCACTTGGGGGACCTGCATGTTATGCTGCCATCAGAGGTCACATGGTAAGGTCAAAGGTCATTGACCTAGCTGATGAAGGTATAAATCTTTGACTTTAAGTATATTATTATTGAAAAATAATTCATCAGTATGAGCACGAAATTGTAAATTAAATATTATTCTCAATGATTTTTTCTGTAATAATAACAATTTATCAAGCAAATATTGGTGTGTATTTCCCCATATTAGAATACCATAGTTTAAATACGGTAATATCAAACTATGGTATAAAGTAAGCAGAGTAGATGGAGGAAAACATAATTTCATCTTATTGATGATGCCAATATTACGAGAAATGGTTTGACAACAATTATTAATATGGTATTTCCATGATAATTTGTTATCCACATGTACTCCAAGAAATTTAATACAAGTGACTTCTTTTAAAGGGGTGTCATCAATTATTGCTTTGCCAGGCAAAGAATCTAAGGAGTTACTAAATAGCATGACATTAGTTTTTTTGCAAATTAATAGACAGTTTGTTTGCTCTTATCCACTGGGTCACACTTTTTAGTTCATCATTCATTGTACGTAGAAGAATATCGGAATCAGAATGAGAATAAAATAAATTTGAATCGTCAGCAAATAATATGAAAGATAATTTCTCAGAAGATCTATAAAAGTCATTAATATAAATAATAAATAATAGTGGCCCTAGTATGCTGTCTTGGGGAACACCACAAGAAATGTCGCGCATAGCGGAAGCATGATTGTTGACAGAGACAAACTGTTGTCTGTCAGATAAGTAACTCCTGAACCACTCCAAGGCCTTTCCGCGGATACCATAGTGATATAACTTATTAAGTAAAATGTCATGGTTGACTGTATCAACGGCCTTGGAGAAGTCCAGGAAGACACCCACTGTATGACAAAAATTGTCCAAAGAGTTGATTACCTTTTCTACAAATGAAAGCAAGGCGTGTGTGGTGTTATGCTTTTTACGAAACCCAAGCTGAGAGTCAACTATAATATTAAAACGTTGCAAAAAATTTATTGTCAGAGAATATATTATTTTTTCGAGTATTTTGGAGAAGCTAGTCAATAATGAAATGGGTCTATAATTAGTTACATCAATTTTGTCTCCTTTTTTAAATATTGGGACCACTTTTGCAATTTTCATACTAGATGGCACAATGCCGGACGATAGTGACAAGTTTAATATATAAGTAAAAGGATCCAAAATGCAGTTTGTTATCTTTTTTAAAAGGAAATTTCCAATCCCATCAAAACCAGGACTCTTATTGTTACTCAGACCTCCAACAATATCCCTTACTTCATCTTTATGGACAGGGGTAAAGAATATGGAGTGTGGATTGGGCAATCCTAAAAACTCAGTAAAGTGTTTATCAGAGGAGGGTATTTCCTGGGCAAGATTAGTCCCCAGCGAAGAAAAATAATTATTAAATACTTGAGGTATGTCCAAGGGATCCTCATACAAAAGATTGCCCAGCTTTGATTTTTGAAATTATACTTTCTCTTTTTGAGGTATTCAGAGCATTTTTAATTATTTTCCACGTATTTTTCATATCATTTTTAAAAATAATTAATTGTTTGGTATAATAGTTTCGCTTTTGTATTCGCAAAATTTTTGTAAGAGTATTCTTATAAGCAACATATTTGGATTTATTTTTTCCAGTAGGTTTGGTTTTATATTTATAGATTAAATTATTTTTCCTATTAGTTGATCTTAAAATTGACTTTGATATCCAGGGCAATCTTGGTATTTGTTTGTAATTACTTTTTATGTTTCGCATTGGAATGAAAGTGTCTAAGTTTGATTCAATAATGGCAACAAAATTATTATATGATATATCAACATCCAAAGAATTAAATACTGGGGACCAATCAGCATTATTTAAAACTTCTTGTAGGCGTTCCAAGCTTTCTGGAGTAAAAAAAAACGTCTCTTGGAAAACGTGTTCTTTTTACCCACTAGTTTCAGTGACGTGCTTACAAATATGGGATAATGATCAGAAATATCAGTGAGTATAACGCCAGATTCAGGGAGGGGAAGAATATTACAAAATATATTGTCAATAAGGGAGGCAGATTGATCAGCAACACGAGTTGGCTTCGAAATAAGGGGTAAAAAAGAACAGGACATGAGAGTTTCAATAAATTCTTGGGCTGTGTTATCAGAGTTGCATTTCAACAAATCAATGTTAAAATCACCAGCGAGGAAAGTATTTCTAGTATTAAAGAGAGGGTTACTAGTCAATTCATTAATATAAGTTATAAAATCATTTAAACTAGATTTCGGGGGTCTATAAAGAACACCAATCAAAATGTTTTCGGGATATAAACTCCAACGCCACCCCCAATTTTGTGCTGCCTATTGTTAACAACAAGGTCATAGCCTGGGAGGTTATACAGTTGGGACCTATCATCAGACAACCACGTTTCCGTAAGCCCAATGACAGGATATTTGTCAAGGGCGCTCTCTAAAAGAAGTTGCAAATTATCAAAATTTTTATTAATACTTCTAATATTCATGTGAATGAATGAGAAACTATCATTAGTCACTGTGCTAATGTGACGACTAAACTGATTAACAGTCACGTACTTACATGACGGGTTGTGGGCTGGGTCATCAGGGTCAAAATTATAATCATATTCAGTGGCAGATAAATTATATTCAACTGAAACACTATCCTCATAAGAGTTTATTCCATCGCCCTGTGTTTCTCTGGAAGAATGAATATTTATTAATGTGTCAAAAACGTCATCATTATTAATTGTATTAAAAGGCAAATCAATTAAGTTAGACATTTATAAAATATGCATAATTGTACTTATGGATTGAATGGCCCTTGGAACGAACATGATCGTGACCTTAGCAAAGAGAGTGCAGACCCTGAGAATAGAGGATAGCACAGGAGGACGAACACAAAAAATACAAACATAAAAGATGATAAACGACATACAGTATATACAATAATGTTAAAAATTTGTTTCATATGCAAAAGGCAAAATATTACAACATTAAGACGAACAGGCATCCGCAGCGATGCTCCAAGGATATAAACAAAAAATGGAATGCACCTCGATAAAGAAATTAAATTGATAAAAAAGAAAGAAAAAAAATATATATATAGACTTTTTTCACACAATTTCAACACCTGGTTACGGGGTGACAGCAAGAAAAAAAAAACAGGTTCAATGTACTAGGTATTCAAAGTAACAACTGACAGACATGCAAAGGTAAGTTAAAGGTAACTTAAAGGTAATCATGCAGATGGAGGAAAGAAAATAAAGTACAAATGCAATATATAAATGGTTATTATCACGTCTTTACGTTCGAAAATACCAAAAGTGAAAAGTACCTCAAAAGAAAAAAAAAAACAAAAAAAAACAGTAATAAGTAACATAATGAGAGAAACCAAGGAATATGCTCATAAACAAAGAAATATTGAGGTTCTTGCGTTTCTTTCCCCAGGCGCATTTGTAATGGATGCAAAAGTGTATCATTTTCGGAATTACGAACCATAGGAATTATGAAAGTTTTGCTTCGGAATTATGAAGCTTCGGAATTACGAACTTTTTTTTTTTAAACCCAAACAATTCCTCGGTGCCTACTCTAGAACTGATTCTCTTGTTTCTTCACACAAACACATATTGTGGCATGGCATCAAGAAACATGCATATAAAATGGACACAATCTATGTTGGTATGACATGTATTACAATATCCACTGGTAAATATGTGCAGGGCACATTAGGGTGACGCCTCTGCAAAACAAACAAAAAAAACAAAAACAAAAAAACAAAAACAGGTTCAATGTACTAGGTATTCAAAGTAACAACCGACCGACAGACATGCAAAGGTAAGTTAGAGGTAAGTTAAAGGTAATCATGCAGAGGGAGGAAAGAAAAATAAAGTACAAATGCAATATATAAATGGTTACTATCACGTCTTTACGTTCTAAAATACCAAAAACGAAGAATGATCTCATACAACGAGTCGACGCAGTAGAAAAGGACTTGGAAGAAAAGTATGCAGATGTCTTCATAGGCTTAGGATGCCTGCCAGGAGAGCATAGTATCAAAGTTCACCCAGAAGCTGATCCAGTAATCTGTGCATCGGCCACTAAACGTCTACAAAGCAGACAATAAAGACTCCTGTGAGTAATTATAACGTAACTCTGACTTTATGTCCTAATTTATGTCTTATAGCTAGAGACATATAACACAAAGAATGGTATTTCCTTTGCAAGTAGGGTTAACAACCTTTCTCTGAGTGTTTACTATGTTTTCAATGTCAAAAATTACTTTTTATTTACAAGATCTTTAGGGAAGAGTTAGGATAATTCGTT
Organism: Heliocidaris erythrogramma; assembly: GCA_025617745.1. Taxonomy (NCBI): domain Eukaryota; kingdom Metazoa; phylum Echinodermata; class Echinoidea; order Camarodonta; family Echinometridae; genus Heliocidaris; species Heliocidaris erythrogramma. The sequence continues at coordinate 24,616,640 of CM046856.1, forward strand.
TTGTTAAGGTGAATTAGTACACATTGATTCCTCATATCAGAAACATCATTAAATCAGAGTAATTATAATGTGCTAAAATCAAATGTGAAGTACACCAAATTTCTCATTGACATACACTGTGGGAACGCAAATTACTCTCAATATTATGACTTCAAGAACTAATTAAGATCCGATATCGACTATCGATATCGCATACCAGAGAGGCGGGCCGGGGCAAATATAAAAGTTACATATATTGTATCTCAGAAAAATTTCGACCTAAATTGTGTTGGACCTATGATGGTGGTTTTATGGTTTTCCATCGGTTGAAGGTCATTTTATTCTTTCATATCACATACCCTTTAAGGAACGAACAAATACCCTGATAGCAGAAAGTGGTAAAAATTACGTGATATTTACGTCGTGGTTTTCGTCTTTTTTACGTCCTGTAATTACGTCAATAAGACGACAACTTGCACCAACGCAAGACGTCAAGAGGACGTCTTATTTTGACGTCATCTGTACACTGCAAAAAACTGAAGTGCTGAGCACTTTTTGAGGGCATGCATAGGGATTGCACTCAGAGTGCTATTGAATGCACACAGCGTGCTATTTCAGCACTTTCACGGGAGCTGGACCGGCTCCTTAAACTGCTAAACATTCATAAAAAAAAATGATTTGGGCGAGCTTCGAACCAGGGTCCGCTGATCGAGAATTGCTGGCATTACCGCTAGACTAACTCACATTGTACGATTTAGAGCAGATCATATTGTTACATAGTGAATTTACGACACCACATAGTTCATGTTATCTACTTGACTCCCATGACTAAACTGAATTGCAAGAAGCATTTGTTAGTCCATCGGTAACGTCAGCGCCTCTCAATCAGCGGAACCTGGTTCGAGGCTCGCCACGGTCACATTTTTTTTTGCTGGTAAATTAGCACAGTACAAGTGCTATAAACAGGATTTCAGGTGCAGTCACTATAGTTTTTACGGTGTACAAGACGTAAAGATGACGTCAAAATAAGACGTCCTCTTGACGTCTTGCGTTGGTGTAAGTTGTCTTATTGACGTAATTACAGGACGTAAAAAAGACGAAAACCGCGACGTAAATATCACGTCATTTTTAACACTTTCTGCTATCAGGGAAGAGGAATGAAGACGTAGAGATGACGTCAAAATAAGACGTTCTCTTGACGTCTTGCGTTGGTGCAAGTTGTCGTCTTATTGACGTAATTACAAGACGTAAAAAAGACGAAAACCACGACGTAAATATCACGTCATTTTTTAACACTTTCTGCTATCAGGGTAGACCGTAGATTGGTCACAGTACCTCTGAATAACTGTGGGGAAAGTATGTTGTAACAGGCAAAATACCAAGAAAAAAACAACAAAACAAAACAAACAAAAACAACCTCTATCAATTGTAAACAGAACTAAGGTTCAATACCAACAATGTAACGTGATTAAAAGTTATTCCGACCTTAATTTAGTGTCGGTACTGAGAAGTCTGTCCATGGCGATTGTTGGGTGCCGGTTGGAGATCTTTTCCTGGTTTGTAGAACTACTTTAGCCCGGAAGAGACGTATTCTTGTCGATACGTTCTGTTCACGTCGGAGTTTGAACGCTAAAGTAGCCAGGCGGCCCCTCTCTCTCTTTAGGCCTGGCGGCAGGTCGGTTCTAATGGAGACTTTAGAGAAGGTTTCAGGACATGGTTGAGCAGCGATCGTTTGATGAGGTTGCTGGCCAGCGCCAATCGGTGTGGTGTCGGTATTGGTAATGAGTGGCGGAGTCGATGATGGATTCTCGGCAGCGATGACAGGTGCGGCTGGCTGGGCGGGTCGTTGGTCGACGTTACGATTAGATTGCCGGGGGCGACGTTCGTAAGCAGACAACAGGCGATCACGGTCAGCCATCGTGACGAACCGAATGATGATGGGCTCGGGAGCCGAGTCATCACGCTTATACCGACCGTTGGATGGGAGTCTGTGGGCGTTGACGATTGGGATCTTCCTAGACTCTTCATGTGTAATGCCGAGAAAATGACACAGGATGTCTTGTACTGAAGTCGAGATGTTCTCGTTCTTGCTGGTTGGATAGCCGTAGACCAGTAAATTCTGCTTCCTATCATGAATTTCAAGCAGAGTAAACTTAGTTTCTAGCTCATTTATGTCCCGGGTGCACTTGTCTTGCAGTTTGGGGAGGGTGTCATCTTCGATGGTTGTCATTTTGTCCGTGACAAACGTGACAGACGTTTCAAGATCCGAAACTGTTTTTTTCGTTGTTTCGAGGTCTTTCTTGATGCTGGTGAGTTCGGTCATTACATTGTCTAATTTAAGATTCAGCTCCTTCGACAATTCCACAAACATACCTTTCAGTTCTTGAATGCCTGTTACGACGGGAGACCGGTCAGTGATCATAGACATAGTGGTTGTTTGGCGGTCTTCGGTCACGTGACCTGCATCCCGCGAACTCGTGGCCAATTGAGCGGACCTGGAAGCAGTCGAAGTTGGCGACGTTGAAGGCATGAAGGTTTTACTCGTTGTTGCCGGTGTTTTGTGCGTTTTCTTGCTGGTAGTATCAGTTCTTAAATTATAGTTGCTCTTTGAAGAATTCATGACAGTAATAACCGATGAGAGTTCATACGTGCTTTCCTTGAGTTGAAGTATTGTGGTTGGGAGCTCGCTGAGGAGACGTCTTACTGTTACGAGAGCATGTCGCGGAATGAAAATATGTCCAATCTTGAAAATGACATTCAAAAGAGTATAAACAATGGGGAATACACTCTAGCATTCTTCTTAGACATTGAGAAGGCATATGACAGACTTTACATGGATGGACTAATTTATAAATTATTAGAAAATAATATTACATGGAAAGTAATAAATTTCCTAGAAAACTACTTGAAAAATAGAACGTTTCAAGTAAAAATAGGTAACACGAAATCTGAAACATATAGAATGTACAACGGACTACCGCAAGGGAGTGTCCTAAGCCCTATTTTATTTAACATCATGTTAAGTGACATTCCTACAGTAGAGTCAATCTCCATATCCATTTATGCCGATGATTGTGCAATATGGATATCGGGTAATAACTTAGAATCTATAACATGCAAAATGCAGAAATATATAAATATACTGAGTGATTGGTTTAGAAAATGGTTTTCACCTATCTCAAGATAAATCAACCCCATTACTTTTTACCAAGAAGCACAAAGTACAATATCCCAAACTAGAACTTCTAAACGATTTCTGGGAGTGATTTTCGATCAGAAACTTACATGGCAGCAACATATTGCAGATGTAACAACAAGATGTAAAAGAAAACTGAATATCATCCGTAACCTAACCGGAACTTCATGGGGAAGCTCCACAAAATCCCTTATTATGGTGTATAGAGCTTATATACGATCATTAATTGACTATGGCTGTGAAGCCTATGACAGTGCATCCCCCTCCATAAAAAAAGGGGTCTGATCGCTAGTCATAAGGACCGCTATTCATAAAAAAAATTATTCATAAGGACCGCTATTCATAATAAGACATAAGGGTTGCTATTCATAAGGGTAATTATTCATAAGGACCCCCATTCATAATAAGACATAATGATCGCTATTCATAATACGGAAAGAGGGTCGCTATTCATAATACCAAATCAGGGTCGTTAATCATAAGGGTCCCTATTCATAATACGAAAACAGGGTCGCTATTCATAAAGGTCGATATTCATAAAGGTCGCTATTCATAAAGGTCCATATTCATAAGGGTCGCTATTCATAATCGAAGAAGAGGGTCGCTATTCATAATCAAAGAAGAGGGTCGCTATTCATAATCAAAGAAGAGGGTCGCTATTCATAATCGAAGAAGAGGGTCGCTATTCATAATCGAAGAAGAGGGTCGCTATTCATAATCGGAGAAGAGGGTCGCTATTCATAATCACAGAAGAGGGTCGCTATTCATAATCACAGAAGAGGGTCGCTATTCATAATCACAGAAGAGGGTCGCTATTCATAATCAGAGAAGAGGGTCGCTATTCATAATCAGAGAAGAGGGTCGCTATTCATAATCACAGAAGAGGGTTGCTATTCATAATCAGAGAAGAGGCCCTGATAGCAGAGAGTGGTAAAAATGACGTGATATTGACGAGATATTTACGTCGTGGTTTACGTCTTTTTTACGTCCTGTAATTACGTCAATAAGACGACAACTTGCACCAACGCAAGACATCATGAGGACGTCTTATTTTGACGTCATCTTTACGACTTCCAGGTCAGTGAATGACAACTTCATGACGTCTTGCAAATCACCAAATGACTACTTTTGGACGTCTTTTTGACGTCTTGCAAGTCATTAAATGACCACTTTATGACGTTTTTAGACGTCTTGCGGGTGGTAAAAAATGACGTGATATTTAAGTCATAGTTTACGTCTATTTTACGTCCTGTAATTACGTAAATAAGACGACAACTTGCACCAACGCAAGACATCATGAGGACGTCTTATTTTGACGTCATCTTTACGTCTTCCAGGTCACTGAATGACGACTTCATGACGTCTTTTGGGCGTCTTGCAAATCACCAAATGACGACTTTGTGACGTCTATTGGACGTCTTGCTGGTCACTAAATGACCATTTTATGACGTCTTTTAGAGGTCTTGCGGGTGGTAAAAAATGACGTGATATTTACGTCGTGATTTACGTCTTTTTTACGTCCTGTAATTACGTCAATAAGACGACAACTTGCACCAACGCAAGACATCGTGAGGACGTCTTATTTTGACGTCATCTTTACGTCTTGCAGGTCACTGAATGACGACTTCATGACGTATTTTGGACGTCTTGCAAATCACCAAATGACGACTTTTTGACGTTTATTGGACGTCTTGCAGGTCACTAAATGACCACTTTATGACGTCTTTTAGAGGTCTTGCGGGTGGTAAAAAATGACGTGATATTTAAGTCATAGTTTACGTCTATTTTACGTCCTGTAATTACGTAAATAAGACGACAACTTGCACCAACGCAAGACGTCATGAGGACGTCTTATTTTGACGTCATATTTACGTCTTGCAGGTCAGTGAATGACAACTTAATGACGTCTTGCAAATCACCAAATGACGACTTTTTGACGTCTTGCAGGTCACTGACCACTTTATGACGTTTTTAGACGTCTTGCGGGTGATAAAAATGACATGGTATTTACGTCGTGGTTTACGTCTTTTTTACGTCGTGTAATTACGCCAATAAGACGACAACTTGCACCAACGCAAGACATCATGAGGACGTCTTATTTTGACGTCATCTTTACGTCTTGCAGGTCAGTGAATGACAGCTTCATGACGTCTTTTAGAGGTCTTGAGTGTGGTAACAAATGACGTGATATGCTAGACGCCCAAAAGACGTCAAAGAATCGTCATTTGGTGAACTGCAAGATGTCCAAAAGACGTAATAAAGTCGTCATTTAGTGACCTGCAAGACGTAAAGATGACCTCAGAATAAGACGTCCTCATGACGTCTTGCGTTGGTGCAAGTTGTCGACTTATTGACGTAATTACAAGACATAAACAAGACGTAAATCACGACTTAAATATCACGTCTTTTTTTACCACCCGCAAGACGTCCAAAAGAGGTCCAAAATCGTCACTTGGTGATTTGCAAAGTCATCATTTAGTGACCTGCAAAACGTAAAGATGACCTCAAAATAAGACGTCCTCATGACGTCTTGCGTTGGTGCAAGTTTTAGACTTATCATCATCATCATCATCATCATCATCATACTATAATCATACTATAATTCGAGAACCGTTTGTCTGTTCGTCTGTCTGTCTGTCTGTTCGTCTGTCTGTCTGTTTGTTCCCCTACTCCTCCTAGATCCTTCGACAGATCTTCACCAAACTCGGATGGTGTATGTAGGAGGACCCCAGAATTGCCCTTGAGGGGTTGGTTTTTTTTAAAACGTCACTGGGGTCATCACTGGGGTCAAAGGTAAAAATAAACACTGTTTCATAACACATACAGTCGATCATGAACATAATCGATTATAAACTTCTCCGCGCGCATAGGAAATCAACAGTGCTGTACACAGTGCTGTACATCATAGCAACAAAAAGTCCAAAAAATTGTACTATATCCTGTTTTCCTGCCTAAAAATCCCACATCTTAAACACGTTTATGCACTAAACGCTCCATTTCAAAAATCGCGATACGGGTAAGATGGCTAGTAGACATAATTACAGGACGTAAAAAAGACGTAAATCACGACTTAAATATTACGTCATATTTTACCATCTGAACCACTAATTACAACCACTAATTAAAATCTGTTTAAGTGTAATGACGACCTGTCAAAAGCATTCATGAGCACATGGATACCAAAATTCAAAGTACATACATGTACAATCACTGAAAAATAAGTTATGCATAATATACAAGGCAGACATAAAATCAGTTTCACATTTTTAATGCCACTGGTATGAAAATCAGCTTTCATAAAACATACATAACAATGATAATCAAAACTGATGTGTGAGTAATTATATACAGGTATATGTTAACAGGTGGATTATTAAATCACACAGTGGGAAACACAAGCTACCCTAATGAAAAGAGTTGTGAAAATGAATGGATTTTTGGCACGAAGTCAAAAAAGGGTAAGAAAATACATTAAGTATTTGAACATTTACCAAAAAAACAGCATCACTGACAAAATTTGAGGGGAAAGTACCTGATTTCGATGGTCTCAAAAATGTTGAATGTACCTGAATTACTAACTCATGAAATAGCTTGAGTATAAGATTTTGTTAAGAATGTTTTGCCTCATTTGCATAAAGTAGATACTCAAAATGCTGAATTATTTGCAAAGCATTTTTTTTTTCAATTTGGGTTTGAATCTAGATCTTGAACCAGAACAATGTTTTATACAAGAACAAGGAAAAATAAAGGAAGTTAATTATGGAACGAAATGCTAGGAATCTATGTAAGACAACAAACCAAATGGTGGAACTGTAATCAGAATAAGTTGGTTCAAAATAATGCAAGTTGATTTACCCTTGAATTTCTTTGACAAATATATTTTTCACAAGGAAAAATGCCTGAATGAAGCATATTAATTGTACGTAGCATTTCAGTCCAGTTCATAAGAAATAAATACGCACAACTTGGTGACTATGAAAAGTCCATTATTAACATAAACTTCATGGTGGCTCTTTGAATAATTGATGTACATTTATAACTAATGAATTCTCTGTCCTGTGGATTGGCAGACGAATATAGTCTTAGGAATAATAAAATAAAATATTTTGAGTTATGAAAACTGCAACTCTCAATCATTGCAAGATATGGCATATTGGCAAAATCTATCAAGCTCTTCTCCTAAAGAAAATGCGCTATTGGTAAAAATACCCTTTTACATCTACCAATATATTCTGCAAAAAGTATGAAAGTGCTGAAAATTGCATACACAGTTTCAATTCAGTTCAATTTTATTTTAGTTTCTAATATTTTATATCAAATAAAACTTTGTCATATGTTTAAATGTTATCAGGAGTACTTGCAGTGTGATTTCAGTTTGACACTAACTTTACTTTTGAATTGCTTGTCAATTGCCATGTTTTAACTTCAAATTCTACAAATATTTAGGACATTTTAGGTGCTTTATTTTCATGGAATGTATTCATAAAATGCTTTTAGGTTGAATACAAATGGATGGGAACTCTCTCCATTTTCTTCCATACATTACCAATACTCCAGATGACATTTAAATGTACATTTATGGACAGAACTAACTGCAGTTTAGTATAAGTTTAAGTTTCATGTCACGCAATCATGAAACGTAGAACATTTACATTTTATGTGAATAAAACATTTAGCGCTCCTTATGGAGATAGAGGCACCGAAATTGTATATGAAATACATGCAAGCATCTGTGGAATTCTTAAGAGCATCCTAAAAAACAGATAGTTGTTTGAAATATAGAAGAAATCCACTCCAGAATTTATTCTTCTTATTTCATGAGAAAACATCATACAGAACAGTACAAATGTCACACAAATCTCATACAGGAAGATATGACATTTCAAAATTTCATTTTTATTTTCTTGACCAGTCCTTGCAAATATTTAAATGGGCGAGTAGATGTCATCACCTCATAATTTTTTTCAAATACACTGTATATGGATTTCTAAAAAACTTTAAGCTCACACTCGTAACACATATCCCCATAGCAAAATGTATTATTTCTCCTTTATTTCGGGCGGTGATAAGACAAGTTTTAGATTCTAATAGCTGAAATATGAAACTTTTGTCATTTCTGTATATGAAAAGGATAGCAAATGATATCATCACCTCGCTCATTAAAACACTAAGGACTGGTAAAAAAGTGTTTTTCCCCAAAAATATGAACTTTCATAATGTCATAACTTCCTTATTTCTTATCCAATATCTTTTAGCATTGTTTCCTATTTAATTTGTTTCTGTATGTTTTAAACCTCTAGAGAGGATTCTTTCTTTAATTATTGCCAGTTGTAACTACAGCTTTTTACAGATTATTTGAGTATTCCTCTGTGTCCATTGGCAAGGCTTCTTCTTCCTCCTGCAGTTCTGGAGTTACAGGCCTCCGAAGCTCCAGATCATTCTTTGGTACGTTTTGATAAATGTACTTCAAGTAGTATTGAATGCCACTTTCCACCTCGTCAAGCGGAGCAGATCTTGTCCGTTCGTTGCCCCTCACAGTCGCTGGAAAAGAAATAGAATGTGAAAGGAAAAAATAATTAAAAATTTAAATATTACCTCTCAGATCAGAAAGATACTGTATTGCTTCACTTCTTTTATGTCTCACTGTTAGCAAATACCTGAAATACATGGTCTGAAAATAAACTGCAATGGCCTGAATTCAGGCTTTTGCCTGGAAACTGGCATCTTTGTACACATATATCTGCTTATGATTCAAGAAGAAAAGAAAATCAACAGACTCTTCTGAAGATGAGAAAATGTATATACATCTAATTACCAAAGATAACATCTATCATCGCCTTATATCCCGAAAACTTGTGCTTCTGCCACGTTGTCCCATCCAACTGAATTGCACAGACAACTGAGGGTCCATCATTGTGTCCAGCACACGCCTTACTGATTCTTTGGTGGCCCCTCCACATCTCTTTAAGTATGACATCTGGAAAAATGAAAGGGAATAGCAGTAAACATGTATTATTCTCACTTTCATGCATCTTCCTATCTGATTTAAACATGCATAAGATCTCACAATTGAAACCGATACTGATTTCAAAAGTTCTTTCAAACTTAATTATTCCAAGCAGAGGTCAATTTCATTATAGGCATGCAAACTCTGGAAGACCTACAAGGTGGATGCAAAGCATTGTTTTTCCTCCTGCAAGCTCTGTAAACAACCTGTGGCTGAAATTGATAACTATATTGCAAAGAAAATGCATTTAGCAGCAGCTTTGCAAGCAAGACAAAAACAAACTTGCTGGCTGTTTGAAGTCATGACATAGCTGCAGAACAATTAATTGACCTCTCCTGTATGTAATAATGGAAATATAATATTCTCCAAAAATAATTGTCAATTTCAATTCTGGAATGAACATGCATGTCACAAACAGTATATTTAATCCAACTTTCTTCAATAAACAAATATGCTGTTGAAATTCTGATAGTTAATTTTCCCAATTAAGTTGAATGTTTGCATAAATAATTGAGTATAAAGTGCAAAAGAAAGTTAATGAATCAACTGTATAACACTATTATAAGCAGATAAAGACACTCACAAATTGCTTTTTTTGCAAGATCCTCCTGAAGGATCGTGTTGACCTCACATAAGTCTTGAACGTTATTAAGTGGAAGAGAGGGTATTCCTTCTGGTATATCAGCAATTTCAGCCACTCTGCCCTTCTCCATTTTGGCACGGATTGCCCCAAGAAGTTTCCGGTTTTCCCTCACCTCCGACATGACTTCCTCCATCTTATTATGCAATCGTCTCAATTCTGAAATTAAATTGAAATATGAGAGCATTAATTTTTGTTTCTTTTTTGTATTTTTTCCTTATTCAATCGTAAATATTGTACATTCCAATCCAATCAGGGTATTTATATAGCACCAATGTCTAGTTGCCTAATCAAAGGCGATGTTGAGACTGAAAAAAAAATACCAAAATGTCTCTTTTCATTTCTGCCTGACACCATACAATTTTAGGCAAATTATTTATTTCCCCCTAATTTTCTACCTTCAATTTCATGACATTTTTAATTTAGAAACACATTTGATGTGACATTTGGGAGTAAATTTCATGACCTTTGAACTGGGCCATATTTGCCCACGATCTAATCGGCTCATCTCGTGTCATGCACTGCCGGTTTCCCTGAGCCAAATAGGAACAACATTCATCCAAGGGTTCTCTTGATATTGTGTAGGTGCGATTTTGTTCAGGCAGATGGATGGACCGACAACCTGAAAACATAATGCACCTACAAGCCCTAACAGGAGTATAGGCAATAAAAGACAATCATAGAATATGTTTGGTTTGTTTAGAAATTTCGAATTGTTCACTCTTTTCTGAAATGTACGTATGAACAGATCGAGGTGCCATCATGAATGCCCCCCCCCCCCCCAAGAAAAGAATAAGTGACATAAACTAATAAATAAATCAAATGAAGGAATAAATTCATCAGAGACTTGCCTGATGGTGCCTTATATTTAAAAGCACTTCTCTCTAACTCTAACAGTTTAATATTACAGTAACGTTAGTAACAATATTATTGGACAAAAACATAGCCTATAGGGTACACTGCGTAACAGTTAGTATTTAGTCTACTTATTTCGATGTTTACTTCAATGTAAGTAGACTTAACTCTGGCAGTATTTAAATGATCACTAAATGATAATTTGTAATTGTATATGTAATTTAATGTCCCATGAAAGTGACAAAATACAGCACTCAGCAGATGCATAATTTCGACTGTAATGTATAATAACGGTCACTTGACAAATGTGATTGATAGTATACTGACAGTTCTACAAACAGTGTGACTAATAATAACACACGTTGTCTCACTATGAACATGGCAAACAAAGAAGCGGACAAAATATACAGCTCCTCATTGTACCTTCCACACTTGCTCTGGTAGACAAAAGAATATCCCTTCATTGCTATTATGTAAGATTATGTAGAGCAGGTGTCACATGCATATTCACCTGTTCTACTTATGTTACATAATAGCAATGAAGGGATGTTCTTTTGTCTACCAGAACAATTGTGGAGGGTACAATGAGGATCTGTATATTCTGTCCGCTCTCTTTTGTCATTGCATGCATCGTGTTCCTAGTGTCTATCTGTTACTGTCTTAGCTACACATAATGCACAGTGTGGTGTGAATACCTAACTTACTTGCCACGAAACCTGAACTTAAACTTTGATGGAAGGTCTTTAGAAGATCAACGAAGACGAGTTCGTATGCCTAAGAAGTTAGAGTAACCTGTTCCACTGCTATTTTTTCACATGCACACACTCCACGCTGAGTCGAGCAGCGCGGCAATGCACGCACGTGAAACGACGGACGAGTAAAACGATCACGTTAAAAAACACACCAAAAAAAAAAAAAAAAAAAAAAAAAAAAAAAAAAAAAAAAAACATTATGTCAGCAAGATAATTGTATACATTGCGTACCGGCAAAAGGTACCGGCCGTGCATGCCTAGCCTGCCAGGCTAGCCGTGTATCACGCGCTAGTTGAGTGGCTCGATGACGTAGCCTGCAGTCAATACTGTATCATTTAATTGTATTAATTATCCTTTCTTCTTCTTTCCCTTATGTTTGCAATAGCAAAAAATTATTTAGCTTTTATATCCAAAGTCTAGCGAATGCACGTTCTGATATCCTTTTTTCTAGGGCACATATCGAACCATAAGTTGTATATTGACGTCAAAATCACGTCATGAACTAGTCATTAAAAAAAATATAGACATTGTCTAATTAATCCCAAACCGTTCCCATGTTTAGATTTAAACTGAATAATCGTTCATAAGTGGTAAATAAAATTACGTCATGAACTAGTCATTCGGAGCTGGTCGTCAGTTGGCAATGAAGTCACGTAATAATTAGGTTTTTTTTTTTGGTCTTGAATAATTGTTCATATAAGTGGTAAATAATTGACGTCAAAATCACGTCATGAACTAGTCATTCTTAGCTGGTCGTGAGTTGGAATGGAAGTCACGTAATATCAACGTCGAATTTTGGTCTTGAATAATCGTTAAACAAGTGGTAAATACTTGACGTTAAAATCGCGTCGTGAACTAGCCATTCGTAGCTGGTCGTGAGTTGGCAATGAAGTGACGTAATAATTACGTCGTTTTTTGGCCTAGTTGTTCATATAAGTGGAAAATAACTGACGTCAAAATCACGTCATGAACTAGTCATTCTTAGCTGGTCGTGAAGTCACGTAATATTAACGTCGATTTTTGGTCTTGAATAATCGTTAAACAAGTGGTAAATACTTGACGTCAAAATCACGTCGTGAACTAGCCATTCGTAGCTGGTCGTGAGTTGGCAATGAAGTGACGGTATAATTACGTCGTTTTTAGGTCTTGAATTGTTCATATAAGTGGAAAATAACTGACGTCAAAATCAGGTCATGTGAGTTGGAATAGAAGTCACGTAATAATTACGTCGTTTTTTGGTCTTGAATAATCGTTCATATAAGTGGTAAATAATTGACTTCAAAATCACGTCATGAAATAGTAATGGATAGTTCGTAATAATTACGTCGTCTTTTAGTCTTGAATAATCGTTCATAAGTGGTAAATAATTGACGTCAAAATCACGTCATGAACTAGTCATTCTTAGCTGGTCGTGAGTTGGAATTGAAGTCACGTAATAATCACGTCGTTTTTTGGTCTTGAATAATCGTTAAACAAGTGGTAAATACTTGACGTCAAAATCACGTCGTGAACTAGTCATTCTTAGCTGGTCGTGAAGTCACGTAATATTAACGTCGATTTTTGGTCTTGAATAATCGTTAAACAAGTGGTAAATAACTGACGTCAAAATCACGTCATGAACTAGTCATTCTTAGCTGGTCGTGAGTTGGCAATGAAGTGACGTTATAATTACGTCGTTTTTGAATAGGTCTTGAATTGTTCATATAAGTGGAAAATAACTGACGTCAAAATCACGTCATGTGAGTTGGAATAGAAGTCACGTAATATTAACGTCGATTTTTGGTCTTGAATAAGCGTTAAACAAGTGGTAAATACTTGACGTCAAAATCACGTCATGAACTAGGCATTCGTAGCTGGCCGTGAGTTGGAAATGAAGTCACGTAATAATTACGTCGTTTTTTGGTCTTGAATAATCGTTCATATAAGTGGTAAATAATTGACGTCAAAACCACGTCATGAAATAGTAATGGATAGTGCGTAATAATTACGTCGTCTTTTGGTCTTGAATAATCGTTCATAAGTGGTAAATAATTGACGTCAAAATCACGTCATGAACTAGTCATTCTTAGCTGGTCGTGAGTTGGAATTGAAGTCACGTAATAATTACGTCGTTTTTTGGTCTTGAATAATCGTTAAACAAGTGGTAAATACTTGACGTCAAAATCACGTCGTGAACTAGTCATTCGTAGCTGGTCGTGAGTTGGCAATGAAGTGACGTAATAATTACGTCGTTTTTGGTCTTGAATAGTTCATATAAGTGGAAAATAACTGACGTCAAAATCACGTCATGAACTAGTCATTCTTAGCTGGTCGTGAGTTGGAAATGAAGTCACGTAATAATTACGTCGTTTTTTGGTCTTGAATAATCGTTCATATAAGTGGTAAATAATTGACGTCAAAATCACGTCATGAAATAGTAATAGATAATGCGATTCTTAACAGGTCGTGAGTTGGCAATGAAGTGACGTAATAATTACGTCGTCTTTTGGTCTTGAATAATCGTTCAAATAAGTGGTAAATAATTGACGTCAAAATCACGTCATGAACTAGTCATGGATAGTGCAATTCTTAACTGGTCGTGAGTTGGCAATGAAGTGACCTGATAATTACGTCTTTTTGGGGGTCTTGAATAATCGTTTATAAGTGGTAAATAATTGACGTCAAAATCACGTCAAGAAATGGTCATGGATGATGCAATTCGTAACTGGTCGTGAGCTGGCAATGAAGTGACGTAATAATTACGTCGTTTTTGGTCTTGAAAAATCCTTCATATAAGTGGTAAATACTTGACGTCAAAATCACGTCATTAACTAGTCATGATTGTAGCTGGTCGCGAGTGGTCAATGCAGTGACGTAATAATTACGTCGTTTTTTGGTCTTGAATAATCAATCATATAAGTGGTAAATAATTGACGTCAAAATCACGTCATAAAATAGTCATCCAAATAAGACAATACATACTCGTCTTAGAAAGTCGTCACGAAGACGTCGTGATAACGTCGTTCATACGACGTATGACCAGTTGACCAGAATACGACCAATATACGACGTCTTTAAGACGTCCGTCTGCTATCAGGGGGGCTGCTATTCATAATCAGAGAAGAGGGTCGCTATTCATAATCGAATAAGAGGGTCGTTATTTAAATCAAATAAGAAAGGGATATGGATGAAGGACAACCCAAGCCCCAACGGTACTGTATTTAAGAAAGCTCTATAGAATGCATTTCCGGTTTTTGTCAAATATATCCGTATTTTCTAAAAAAGTGAACTATATTTATCAATGCTCCCCACACTTTGAAAGGCGCTTTGCCAGTGCCTTAATACTTGTTTGTTTGTTTGTTTGTATTTATTTCCGTATTAAGAAAACCACATACATTTCATAAAATACAACGTATACATGAGCTTAAAAAAACGGAGGATGACCCAAATTCAGCAGTATTTACAAAATGCCGCTAATTAAAAAACGATGTCTAATCCATACATCTACGTGGGAGGAGAGGACCCCCTCCCCCTCCACACACCCACATACACGCAGACATGTACTTTGTTTTGAATATTGGAGTGTCATTGTCACACCTATTTTAGAGTTAGGGGAAGTACTGATTGTCTACTTATGTACCCTTTTTCGTTCTTTCTTTTTTCTTTTTCCTCCTTTTTCTCTCTCTCTCTCTCACTCTCTCTTTCTCTTTCCTTCCTTTTCCAGCTTCTTGTTTGAGAACAAGGTCATCAAGTGAGGGGTGTGAGAGAGTCAAATTTGTTTCACGTTGTCTTCCCAATCTCCCTTCCTTTCTTTCTCTTCTATCCCCTTTACTTGCCCCCCCCCCCCCCCCTCATTCCACATTCGTTTCGGATGAACGCACGTGAGTCCGTGACCATGTGCTCCCCCCCCCCCCCCCCCCCCCCAGCTGTATATTCCACCATGATCACAAGGCTGCTAATCTCTGTTTGATAAATAACGTACTTCCTTTTAAGTTATCTTCCCAGGTTATTGGGTTGAACTTTGAATGTCCAACGAAGTTAAACCATGATGTTGTGACGTCCTTCGGGTTGCGAGCAAGGTAGACTGCCTGCAACAACAAAATACTATAGATGACATATTTCTATGATTTATGTAAATTAAATCACAACAAAATCATATTATCGTCGATCAGTGATAATTAACCGTTATCAGCATTATTGCTTTATAAAATGATGAAGTCGGGCTGTTGACTATGAACATTTACAGGGGTGTAAAAATATAAATATCCGTACTGTTAATGGACGTGTGGATACAACAAATTTTATAGGCTCTCCTCGTGAAATGTGCATTCATTTTAGAGGGAATTCATGAATGATTAGCATTAATCACTGAAAGAAAGGATAATGGTACATGATACTGTTAGACACATTTTGGGGATTATTGGATAACGGATCAAAACCTTGGTTTTCTTGAAAATGTCCTGTGGTAGGCGTTCTAATCTTAGGTGAGTCATCATGGCCCTTGGTGAGGGCGCTGCATCAGCCACGTTCAAGAATGGCGTCATGTCCACAGGGTTCTCGATGTGGCCTTTTTGACGGACTTTGGGAACGCTTGATCCATGTTGATCATCTCAAGCGTGGAGGAGTATAGTGTCCTGTCTATTCGGTCTGGATAGCTATCGTTCAGGATCAGACCAATGATCTCCAACATCCAATGGGTTCCTGGGGAAAATATGATGTAAGTAGTGTAACTACGTGAGGCATGGGGTATGTACCCCAATCCCCCAATCAAAATGCATATACGAAGTGCTTGATATTGGTGGCATAATGTCTGAATGCTTTAAAACATGTACAATGTACATGGCTTGGTTTCAAACGGATTACTAGACTACTAATCAGCCATCACACCTCCTCATAACAGGCATTTTCAAATTGTTATGTCTTGACTCTTGTGACTTCCTTTCGGGAAATAGTGAGAAAATGCTATAAAACTTGTTTGTTCCCTTACGCGTCACTATATTTCTGGTATAGATATACATTTATTTCTCTTCTTTTTAAGAGTAGATCAAAGAGTATCAGACATTGCAAAAGAAATGAAGAATAATCTGTTTCAGAGCACAGATAAGCATTTAAATTCTATAGGCTGACTATTGACAGGGCACTTTATTTCCAAACATCGAATTCAGAATAAAGGTTCTACCATGAATTCATGAATATACTGAAAATGAATTAAAATAGACGCATACTTGTCATGCTTGTGGGTGATGTGCATGTCATTACAAGTCTTGCATTTAATGTCATACGACATATACCAACTACATACTAAATATAATTATACTTATCGTCTAAACATCTTACCCGATTTAAGTCAGGACAAAACACGTCTTCATGTCTACGCTCGAACGTCTTGAGAGCCTCTAGACTGGACGGCAGAACGATGTTCGGGTACCAGATACCGTCATGACAGAAATTCTTTTGGATGAATGGTATATAATTAACATCCGCCATCTTACCATAAAAATCGAGAGCTGGTTATAGATAGGCCGATGCAACAATGTACAATGGACAACTGATAACACAAGTTGTTGTCCCTCGGGAAGACTATCCCCGTATCCAGACATACACAATTTCCAAAATATTTCAATTACTCATTTTCGTAATTAATCAGAACCGCAGACATTGTAGGTCAGAAGCTTCTTGGATTTGCACGGTGCTGGTACGATGGCAGATATACGGTTCCTCGAGGAGTTTAGTACTGTGACCAATAAGGGGCAGTTGTCGCGGGGGGGGGGGGGGGCACTTCTCCCTGACAAATTTCAAGGGGTGATCCACAAAATAAAATAGACTGTATGAAATCGGCTAATGAAACCGCTGCACTCTTCACATCGGCTATCATTCTAGCCCTTGCGTGTTGCTGTTTTTATAACGAACACAGTAGAGCTCTTTGTTCGTAATTGTTTTATTTTTTAATTTATTTATTCATTTATTATTTATGGGGGGTAGTTTATATTGACCAAGATGGGTGTATGTCAGGAATATTCCCTCAGATATGGCACTAGGAATGTTCATTGTGCATTTCAAACTTAATGGGGTAGACAGGTTCCAGCCAATAAGGGGGCACTGGTGCCAAGGGGGGGGGGGGGGGGGATGGACACCAGTTTTGAATGAATGCTAGAGCTAGAACACGGTGAAGGATATGGGAAAGTCGTATCATCTTTCTTCATGTTGCCTTCCCCATCTCTCTTCTCTGTATATCCCTTATTTTTCCCCCTCTCATTCCACATTCGATTGGGAGGAGCGCATGCCCCCCCCCCCCCCCCCCGCCCCCCTTCGGTAGCTATGCCACTGGTGTATTCCATCATGGTGACTAAACTGCTAATCTCTGTTTGATAAATAACGTACTTCCTTTAACGAATTCCTGTACGTTATCTTCCCAGGTTGTTGGGTTGAACTCTGAATGTCCAGCCAAGAAGTTATCACTGAACTGGTCCAGCGAAGTTAAACCATGATGCGATGACGTCCTTCGGGTTGCGAGCAGGTAGACCGCCTGCAACAACCAAAACTTATCAATGGCATATCTGATATAATTCATGTAAATTAAAATCATAACGAATTCTTATTATTTGAATGGGTGATAATTAATCGTTAACAAAATCATCGCTATATATAGAATGATGAAGTCGGACAGTCGGCTATGAACATTTTCACAGGTGCCCAAATTAATTATAAATATCAATGCTATTCAGTTATTGAAATGTGGATATGACAAACCTTCTTGGCTCTGTTCGTTAGGTGTGCATTCATTTTAGACAGACAAACATTAGCATATAGATAGATTATGTCTCCAAACATTGATTAACGAGGGGGGCCATCCCTAGGCCAAGGGTACAGGCGGCAGCTGCAGTCAAATGGATCTTGACTTTTCTTTCCCTTTATTTGTGGTGTGTTTATATACATGTGTGTGTATGGGGGGGGGGGGGGGGGGGGTATGCTGCGACCGATGTTTGATATGCCACTGAGCATAATAAGAGTCGATTTATGGACGACTAGTCCCTATAAGAAAAGATACTGGTACATTTTATTTTCAATTTTCAGGTACATTTTTTTGGAGTATTCGATTCATGGATTATTAAAAACCTTGGGTTTCTTAAAAAGATCCTGTGGCAGGCGTTCCAATCGGAGATGGGTCATCATGACCCTCGACGAGGGCGCTGCATCATCGATGTTCAAGAATGGCGTCATGTCCATAGGGTTCTCGATGTCGTCTTTGACGGACCTTGGGAACGCATGATTCATGTTGATCATCTCAAGCGTGGGAAAATAACTTGACAGCAGAGCTATGGGAAAACATGGGGTATCACCCCCCCCCCTCCTTTTTCAGAGTATAGAGAAAGCATGTGCATTTTATCTCGCACTTTCTATCATGTTCTATAAGGACACTATTTTGCAGGAAATTATTATATCATTATTATTTTATGTGGAAAATGAATATACCGGTACATGTACAATAAAATTGACATGAAAACAAAATTGGGTAACATCAAATCAATACATATAACAGATGAAACAACAAGGAGCAGATGTGTTTCTGAGCATGCTTCCCCAAGCTGCCTGGAAGGAAAAAAAAAAATTTAATCACTATGACCACCATGCATGCCATTCCTCCCGACTTGGAAAAGCATGCTCAGGAACATTCAATCGGCATGTAAATTGATGATTACAATTAGCTAAATGGATTTTTAATATAATCTAGATACTTCTACACATGCATTACTTACTTGTTACAATATTGATAGGCATCTTCAAACATTTGATTTTGATTTGATTTATTTTCTTCTGCATTCATATTAGTACAACATTTTTCGGTAATGTATATAAAATAAAATACAAGAGTACTTTTTGACACTGAATCATAAACAAGTACATGTATATGTAACAATTATTTTTCAAAAACAAACACGAAATGATAAATTGTCAAATTATTGTAATTCATAACATATAAAATCATTAGCGGAAGAAGGACTGCCATTATAAGCAGTTTGCTTGAGAATATGGCAGCCCCAGACAAATATTGTGAAATAGCTAAAACATGTTCAAATAAGCAGAATGGATAAATAATTGAAATCCTAAGTTAAGAGCATATTGATGATAAAATGGTGATGATGATGATGATGATAACGGTGATGATGATGATGAAGAGTTGACACAGAAATTTACGTTGTATATTCAGATAGTAACATCGTTTTAACTTTGGCTTTAAATGAGTAAAGGGAACAACAGGATTTAATGAATTCTGGAGAGAGTTCCATAGGTCTGGACCATGGTGTCTTATTGATCTATGGGCAATCAGTAACTTTGGGTTGAAAAGATGAAAATTGGAGGAATTGCGAGTAGGGTAGGAGTGAATAGTGTTATTTAAATTATAAAAGTTTTGAAATGAAAGAGGGAGCAAGTTATTTAGATACTTAAATATAAACAGTAAACTTTGTAGTGAATTGATGTCGAATACTGTTAGAGTTTTCAGTTGGTAAAATATTGGTCTAGTGTGAGATAAATATGGTGAACCAGTACATATGCGAAGGGCTTTCTTTTGTAATAAGTAAATAGAGTTGATTTTTGTTTTGTTGGTGGTGGCCCATACTAAATTGCAATATGTTATATATGGTAATATCAATGAATTATAAAGCATAATGAGCGTTTTACAAGAGACAAATCTCTTTACTTTGTAAAGTATACCAATATTCCTAGAAATAGAAGCAGTTATATGACGTATATGTTCGTTCCAATATAAATTTTCATCGATAATGACGCCCAAAAATTTTGTTTGTATCTTTCTTTCAAGAGGTACATTATCTATAAGTATGTCGTAAGGAAAATCAATGACATGAGAAATTACGTGCTTAAAATACATGAAATTGGTTTTATCTAAATTAAGGGACAATTTATTGCATTTGAACCACAAAGATAACTTTGGTAACTCATTATTAAGTGTATTTACAAGGGTATTTAAATTATGATGTGAACAGAAAATGTTTGTGTCATCTGCAAATAATATGAAAGATAAAAGAGGCGTTGTATTTGTTAAATCATTAATATATAATAGAAAGAGTAAAGGGCCTAGTATTGACCCTTGTGGAACACCGCATTGGATTGGTAGGAAATTTGAAGAAACATCATTATACACTACATATTGTTGTCTATTAGATAAATAGCTCTCAAACCAGGAGAGGGCGACTCCACGAACTCCATAAGAGTGACGTTTTTAAAGTAAAATATGGTGGTCAAGCGTATCAAAGGCTTTTGATAAGTCCATGAATACTCCTATTACGTGTTCTTTATTGGCTATGGCATTCGTTATTTTATCATATAATTGTACTAAAGCTAGGTCGGTTGAATGTCTTTTTCTGAAACCATATTGATTTAGATTTAGAAAATGAAATGTATCTAAAAAGTTATACAACCTTTTGTAAATAATCTTTTCTAGGATTTTTGATATACTGGGAAGAATTGATATAGGTCTGTAATTACTTATTTCGCGGGGGTTGTCTTTTTTGAAAACGGGATTTACCTTTGCAATTTTTAGGGACTCAGGACATTTCCCGGTGTTAATAGATATATTAAATATGTGAGTTAGCGGAGAAACGAGAAAATGTATAATTTGTTTCAGGAGAAAAGCACTGATTCTATCATGGCCTTGCAATTTACTTGACTTGAGATTTTTTGTTATTTCGATTATTTCATTTGGATTTGTGGGATTAAGAAACAGTGAAGAAGTTGTAGGTTCAGGAAGAAATTTAGTAAAATTTTCGTTCGGTTTATTGAGTTTATTTGCTAAATTAGGTCCTATATTTACAAAAAAGGAATTAAAGGTATGAGCTATATCTTCAGACTGTATTGCTGTATTATCCATTGTAAAATTATTAGTAGGTAATTTTTTTGTTTTCTTGCCAATCAGATCATTTATAATCTCCCAAGTAGATTTCATATTAGATTTCACTCGGTTAAGTTTATCGGAATAGTACATTTTACGAGAAGTTCGAATGATATTAGTTAATTTTTTCCGGTACGTTTTATATTTGTTTTTATTAAGAGTAGTAGAGTTTGTTAAATAAGCCTTATAAAGTTTGTTCCTTGTGTGTATGGATCGCAGAATTGCTTTTGTTATCCATGGCATTTTACAACGTTTATTGTTCTTGTTTACAGATACCAGAGGAAAATTTTTGTCGTAATACTTCTGTAACTTTTTATTAAAAGTTTCGTATGCAATATTTGCATCTGACTCACTATCCAACCATTCTTCTCTTGCTAGATCACTTTTGAGGGATTCAATATTTTGGGGTGTTTGCTTTCTGTACATGTTTGAGTTAACTGACTTTTTATTTGAAGTGTCATTGTTACATATTAAAAAAATTGGCAAATGGTCGGATATATCGGAGTATAGTAATCCACTCGTCATGTCTTTGTCAAAGATGTTAGAAAAAATATTATCTATAAGGGTTGAAGATTGACCATCTATCCTGGTTGGTTTATTTATATGCGGATAACAACTATTAGCATAAATAATATGAAGAAGTGTATCATGATAACTACTATGAGATAACAAGTCTATATTAAAGTCACCCATTAGATATAATTGTTTGCCTTCTCCCGAAAGAGTATGGAGGCATATATCAAGATCTTCACAAAATGAATTTATAGAACCATGAGGGGGTCTGTAAATTAATCCAACGATTATATTTTTGTTGTTTGAATTTATGATTTCTAAAAACAATGATTCAGTTTGTGTTAATGATATTTCCTTTCGGAATTTAAATTGTAGTTGTTCATTGACATAAAATGCTATACCCCCTCCTCTCTTTTCTTCTCGATCATGTCTGATCAGTGTATAATTTTGTAAGTTAAATAGGTTGGGCGAAGTATTATGAAGCCAAGTTTCCGTGACACCAATAATTGAAAAGGGAAAATTGTTCAAAGTATATAGCAATGTTTCCAGAGAATCAAAATTTTTGCTTAGACTTCTAGCATTTACATGAAGTAAACTAAATCTATTCCCTGTTTTTTGAAAACTAGAAGTAAATTCGTCAATTGAGTAATAGTTACTATCAGAGGATAAATTGTTGGTATTGAAAATAGATAACTGGTCTAGATCAGTAGTCATAAAAAATAGCTATTATTACCAATCTATTGTGATTAAAAGTGTAACAGCAAGTTCGCATGTAAAGTTTCTGTGTCGTACTAGTATGACAGTGGTAATGGTCATGAGATGGAAAGAGAATGGAATGACTATGTAAAGATGGGAGGTGACATAAGGATGAATGATGATGATGATGATGAGTTCCTAAAGCGTTAATCAAATGATTAACTTTCATAATGACAAGTTCACTAATCTTGAGCACCTCAGCCATAAAATACATTCATAACTAATATGGAACCCTTAATGAACTTTTGTCTCGGCACTGCTGCATCAAATAACGTTTATGAAGTTTTAAATAATAATACAGTAATATCATACTTAATTTATCAAAGTCAATTTGTTAGAGAAATACATGATTCGAGTGAATTTATTTCGAAATAGAATTGGAGAATGATTCTTTTCATGAAAAAGAGCAGTGCAGAGAGAAAAGTTGTACATGTTTGCATATAGAACCTTATAATGTATTACAGATGTACTAAATAGAAAATGTTCAATTATAATATTATTGTAAATCCATAAAGGTAATGTTAAAAAAGAGGCAAACAAGCAAACATAGAAATTGTAGTTGAAGATTTGTAATTTTTACAAGACTTTGCTTCTCATAAAAAAAAAAAAAAAGCTTTCAAAAGAAGAAAAAACTTATCTCTAACGTATTACCATTCGGTGCGTAATGCATATCAGTAAATTGGAACAAGACTTAATTCGGTGCAACCGAATCATGCAATTTACGATTTAACAAAAAACAAAACAAAAACAAAAACAAAAAACAAAGTCAAAACAAAACAAAGACAAGATGTCAGTATCGATTCATAGTGGAGTACCCACAAAGCCTCTCATTAGAGGAAGTAAACACAGTTTTCAAATACTCTTCCTTCCCCTGTTCTTTCTCCTTATTCCTATCTTCTTCCTATTTACATTTGCATGCGACAGATTATCAGTGATTGTAAGACAAAGGGGGAAAAATGAAACAGACATACACAGGTATCAATGTAGACAAATGCTTCAAGTACATTAAAAACATTGCGAATAAATTCTTTCATCTTATAACTATCGCTAGATTATAATTCCTTTAATACTAAGAGGAAAAGACTGAGGGTTATAAAAAATCTAACCATTTTTTATAACGGAGATTCAGCACAAAAAATGATGAATGTCCGTAAATAATTATAATAAATATCAATTAATCAAGTGATGAATATCAGTAAAAAATGGAAAAAAAAACTACAATACTTGAGGCATTTGTTTATCAATAAGCAGATTAACAACAATAAATATATATTAAAAAAAAAAAAAAGATATACGCAAGTATCGATCTACACAAATGCTTCAAGTCCATTAAAAACATTGCGAATATTTTTTTTTTCTTATTACTTTTGGTAGATTATAATTCCTTTAATACTGAGAGGAAAAGACTGAAGGTTATAAAAAATCTAACCATTTTTTATAACGGAGATTCAGCACAAAAATGATGAATGTCCGTAGATAATTGTCATATCAATTTATCAAGTGTTGAATATCAGTGAAATTGGAACAATGGAACATCATGACATTAATATATCTTAAACTACAAGGCTAACAGTAGGATTATAGAAAGATAAGTCAAACAAGAGGGTTTTCATAATAAACCGAGGCTTGACAGCATGAAAGCCCTTTGAGATAAAATATGATAAAATAATGAGAGAGAGAAAGAGAAGAATATACAGAGAGAAATAGGGATGGAGAGAGGAGGATAGAGTGAGGAAATTGTACCTTTCCAAGTATTTTAAATAAGAACTGTCTTAACGATAGAGAGTTAATCATCCGGTTTGAGAGGCAGACATGATATTAACATAATAGCAAGTGGTAAACTCGTTTTGTAAATTAATATTATATCTGCCTCCCAAAGAGATGAAACATGTTGACGGAAAATGCAATGAAAAAGAGGATGACTTTCTAGTTACAAAAGGAATATTTTCTCTTAACGTCATCTCCTCTATAATTAGGAAAAACCATGCAAATAAAAATATCGATAACAATTCAATATCGTGATAAGTAATGTACACAAAGCACGACGCATGGTTATAATTAATCTGGTCCTTCCATGCAGGTATAGATTATGCTAAGTCATATGATGATCAAAATCTGAAGTATTTGCAAAAAACGTAAATATTTTTTTTCACTAATGTTATTATACTCTGCTAAGTGGATTTTTTTTTCCTCTATGAAAGTTTTTGAAGCTTAATCGTAATATGATATGATTTACATCATGTATACATTTTTAGTCAAAAAGCAGTGAAAGCAAGCTGAATTTTTTATTATGGAGATGAACCAGGGAGGTGTCGCTCTTCCACCTTCCTTGATAAACATGATAAACCTATGCGATGCGGGTAGCGTTGGGAGCTTTGACGGGTGAAGCTTTCCTATACAACAGGTCTTCATGAAATGCATTTTTAATATACATGGAAAAGTGGCGTTTGAAATGTAAAGTAGTTACGTATGCATCTCTGAATGGATATAGCTCGTTTGTACATCCATGATCTTTTTAAGTATGTGACTTCAAAAGCATCAGAGTACCTTCACATAATTGGATTATATTAATAATTTCTAAAGAATCAGTCCATGACAGTGCTTTCACAGGATAAGACACTGTAACAATGTAATTATTTTCACCAACAAACGTTTAATTGACTTTGAATAGTGAAGTTGCAATTGCTAGATATTGTTTCAAGGCTTCGTTAATGGACAGCTTAAACCAATCACAAATGATCCACGCTGGTAAAACCTGACAATAATCTCACCAAGTGGGAGAGGTTAAATCAGGATTGTGTAATGTTTTTGTTCGCTCATCTGAATTAGGAAGCGCAGCTAAGCAACGATAGGCTGAGAAGCATCGCTAAACATTTATTTTTAACAATGTGGCCTTTTACGGATGTCCCAGTCACCTTGGTCACGTTCAGCACTAAATGACATTGGCCCCGTCATTGATATTGAGGAAGCACTGCATGACATTTAGAGAAACGATACAACTCTTTATACTAGCCGTGTAATCTATCAACGTTACTCCTTTAGTTAAATCTAAGGAAACCATGATTAAAATTATTATGATATATGTAACACAATGCACGAAGTCCAATTGTTAGCACGGCGTGATATTTAGAATTGATTCTGTACTATTTGACATTTGATTACATGGTAAACTCTTGTTACTCGTAATTGGACATTTAAGGAGTTCCAATGCACACTGTAAGATTTCCTTTAAATATATGTACATGTACGTAGAAGATGGAAGAACAAAATACAGTCTAAACGATTACTAACAAATCAAGTTCAAAAGCCAAGTATTGTGCAAATAAGAGCAGTGAAATAAAATGACAGATCGTCCAATAGTTTTATCTATTTTGATATGTTGTAACCCCTGCAAAATCTTTCCCCCAGTAGATATCAGGTAAAGGATAAAGTGTGTAGATCCTATTGGGAAATGTGACTATTGTGATACTTCATTTCTGGTCATGAGATTGAATTGTGAAAGAAACTGTCTCAAAGCAATTAGGAAAGGTTGATTATACATGTATAAAACATTAAGAATTGGTGTAAGCTGTAAAGTTTTGGAATCACCAAAATGATAAGAAATTGACTCAACCCTGCTGGAAGTCGCATGCACTGCACACATAAATGTGTATGGGACTACACACAATGTTTGGCCCAAACATTTCAGCTGTTTCTTTTCATATTTTGAATTTCAAGGAACATATCTACTATGATAATCTTCCAAACTAACATTATAAGAATGAGAAAGCTCACAAATTATCTTTTACCTTTCCGAGAACTCAACCTTCCCTTTAATAATTATGACATTCGCCTTTGTCATAAACAAGTGTCGTTGTCTATTGGATACGTCACCGGACTGTAGATCTCATGGTTCGTTGTTCGAGTCCCGCCGCAGCACCAGTTTCCTTTGGCAAGACATTAATCTATATTTGCCACTCTCCACCCAGGTAAATGGGTACCTGGTAGGAATTGATTCCTTGAATGTTTTCAGCGCCTTAGGGCTAAAGCCAGGGTAATAATACTCCTTTGTAGGCGCCTTGAGCATCCTCTAGGATGGATACGTGCGCAATATAAAGTACCTATTATTATTATTATTATTCCAAAGAAAATGATGCGTGGGTTTTTGTGTAGATTTTGAATGTTTTGCCATTGATAAATGATGTAATACATTTAATAATTTAAGGAATTAGGGTTATTGAAGTCAAAACTAAACTTAAAAGTTAATCCAATCAAATGTTCATACACGTCTTTAATCAAAATTATTGGTATACACTTGTGAAGTTGTGAAATTCGGTATACGTACAATAAAAGGCGGAGACTGAAGAGAGTTTCAAGGTGCCTCGAATAGTGATAGCCTCCATTGCTTGATTTTATCTATTTCATGAACATGTTTACTTTACACCATGAAGAGAGAACAGATGAGAGAGTGACAGTGACGGATACAGAAAGAGAAGAAGCAAAAATAAAGGAGAATGTTAAGATGTAAAATATGTTCATCTGTTATAATGAAATATGTTTATCTATCAAGAAATGAGCGCTATTTGGGGGGGGGGGGGGGGGGTAGTTGCTGACTAAGTTCTATCGTAAAATAGCGGCGTTTGGATAGTATTAGTAGAAATGGGTCTACGGTCGCAAGCATCTTTCAAAAATCTATAAAGTGCTTTGAAATCATTATTGTTTGCTAAAGTAGATTGTGGATGGTTTATAAAATTGGTTGATGGGGTATCACATGGTACACTAAGCTACGTTGCGCCATGTCTAGGTATAAACATATTTTTTTTTCTTTATTCGTCTTTATTCACCTCATAATTAAAAAGGTACAATAGTATAAAACTTTACAAAGATAAATACATAAATAGATATAACATAGTATGTGGGGGGGGGGGGGGGGAATAGAACAAATGAACACGGCTGATGACAGGACAATAAAATAATATGTGAAAATGAGAACAGGTAAACGCGGCACACCTCCCCTATCTAAAATTAACTGGGTACTCCATGCTGAAAACAACACGATCCGAACAGAAAGAGCAGAAACAAACGGAATCACCACAAGAGTGAATTCGCCGCATCGCTCCGAGGAAACAGTCCCGCGCACGCTGTCCCGACAAAACGACGTGATGGCCGAAGACGTCACCCCTCCCCCCTTTTCCTGTCACTCTCACTCTCTCTCTCTCTCTCTCTCTCTCAATCTTTCTCTCTCTCTCTCTTACTCTCTCAATCTCTCTCTCCCACATCTACCACACAAAATCACAATCACTCAAAGTACAAAAAAAAAACAAAAAAACATTGTTACCCACATGCTAGCCTTTTGACAAGGCCTCGTGACTTGGCCATTTTCCTCGTCATGCTGTGCCTGAGATGAGACTAGCCGGCGACGAAAAGAATCAACACGGCCCGGGTGAACGCGCGATCGAGCGACTTTAGTCGCGAGGCCTTTTGGAACCTGGGTTTCCATCGTCCGATATGAATTATTCACGAGTTGACATTCGTATGCTAACACGCCTACACCGAGGATTATCGACCAATCACAACGGTCTCTGCGGGGCTTGCTTTACCATGTGATTCGTTCATGATTGATGTAGCTTGCGCCGGGTGCAGTACGTGCTGAGCGAGCCAGCGCTCGAGCTGTTGAAGGCGATTTTCATACCAAATTTATGCTGACGTCATGCGAAGATACGTTCGCTGATTGGCTCCTACCAAAAAGGTAGCAGATCCTCGCTAGGAACAAAGGATAACATAAGAAATACAAGCCAGGTTGCAAAAGGCCCATCGCGACACGTCGCTCGATAGCGCATTCAACGAGCTGGGCGGCTAGTCTTGTTATGCAGCCACTACTAGCTTACTTGCCAAGAAAAATAGCTAAGTCACGAGGGCCTTGTCAAAAGGCTACCCACATGCATGCACCCTTAACAAGGCCAACAATAACTCCCTAACAAAAGGATGAAGAAGACGACGCCAACTGCCAACCATCGCACGCCCGAGAAAACATGCGCCGGACCGCCCAATCGAAACAACGCAGAAAGCCCCCTCGCCATGCCGACCCCACTTCACCCGTTCAAACCATTCTTACCCCCAGCCTGGATCACCCACCCTTCAGTAGTGTAGCTAATGCATGCAAAGAAAATTGATAATCACATTACATTCTTCCTTACTTAAAACCCAATCCCCATTGTAATGACATCTATCCCTAACATTAATGAGTTCCCTTACTTGTTCAGCCACTCTTTTATTCTCTACATCATTTAGACATGTATGATTCCAAGTATATATCACCTCTTTACAGCTCATATCAAACGCGCTCTGTAAAAAGCGTATATTACATCCCATCACTGAATGAGAACCAAACTGACTCATACCAGCAATGTATGCTACTACATTGTTGTAAGAATTTAAAGCATTCTTTACAAAAGCAATCATTCTTTTTGCAAACCATAAATCAGGTGGTAATACATTAGCTATGTGAGGGAGAAGTCTATTATGTGTTTGCCACGGTATTTTCCACAAAAGTCGAACAGCAATTCTCCATTGTGTGCACATCTTATCAAAACCACCTTCAAAAAGTGGGCATAATTGAGAACCATAAATGCTGGAACAGAATTTGTGAAACAAATTATTCCTTATGTATGAATTTGCATATTTAAAATTAGCAAGAAATATATTACACTGTCTATTGAAATCTGCAACACACTTATCAGCATGCACATTAAAGTCAAAAATTTTCTTGGAAAGTCTATGACCAAGATGGGTAACTTCATCCATCATTGAAATCTTTTGACCATTTAATATAATACCTGGATCTAAAACATCTTTGCTACTGCATTTAAATGCAATCAATTGACTTTTAGCACTGTTAAATTGTATATCAAAACTGGATGCAAAATCACTACAGATTTTCACCATTTCTTTAAGAGCAGAAACAGAGGGAGATAACAAGACCAGGCCATCTGCATAAGCAATTGCACCAATATATTTACCGCCCATAAAACAACCTACTTCATTTTCACTCAAATCCAGCATCAACTGATCAATATTATACACAAAACAATCAAGGAGAGATAACTCCCCCTTGTTTTACACCATTCATAACAGAAAAATAATCTAAATATGCGCCGTTCCATTTGAGGCTTAATTTCTGATTCTTATACATGTTTAACAAATAATCTGCAAATAAGAGGACAAACCCCTCTCCCGCATAACAATGCGAAGAGTTTGACATAATTAACCCTGTCAAAAGCTTTACTAGCATCCAGGAAAACACCATACACATTACTTCCATCATGGTTAAAGTAGGATACAGTCTCAACAACCATAGCTGTACACTGAGTGGTAGACATACCCTTCTTAAACCCAAACTGTAATTCATTTGTTATCAAATGGTCTTGTTCTCTATTTATAATAACCAATTCTAAAACCTTACCAATGATGCTACCAAGTGTGATAGCCCTGAAATTATTTGAGTCCCCCAAATTTGCCCACTTGCCTTTGGGAATAGGAATAATAGTACTTCTACACAGTGTATCTGGTGAGTAACCATGTGAAAGCATTACGGTAAACAACAATGCCAAAGCATTACTAATAGCAGTTTTAGCATGAACAATATGATCAGACTTAATTCCTGACACATCATCACTTTTAGAGAACTTTAATCTATCAATTGCACTTGATACCTCACTTTCTGCAATAGTATAAGATGCCTGACTAAGCTTGTTACGGCTGAATTTCACAGATACATTGTTTTCTATTGATTCTTCTAAATTACTCCTGTCATTAATATCTAACTTACACTGTTATAAAAGACTCTCAGATTTACTAGAAAACAAGCCAGCAATATTTTCATTTCCCTGAACGCCATCAACACGGCCAGAGTAAACATTGCGTGTACCTTTATTAAACTTTTTGACCTCGCTCCAGAAAGAATGAACATTTTTGCAAGTTATGGCATTTGCTATCAGATCACTTTTTATTTCCTTTTCCTTCTTCATTACCATCTTACATGCTTTATGATACTGCGATCGTGTATGTTTACGAACATCAAACAGCACTCCTTCCATATGACGACCGTTTTCTACCCAAATATCATGCCAAAAAAGTGCTTTACGTTTCTTTGAAATGTGTGTAGTGGAAGATTCATCACTAGCAGTTAACAATGATTTTATAATTCCTTCATGAAAAATTTCAATTTCCTGTTTATGTC
The DNA here is from genome assembly GCA_025617745.1 of Heliocidaris erythrogramma. Taxonomy (NCBI): domain Eukaryota; kingdom Metazoa; phylum Echinodermata; class Echinoidea; order Camarodonta; family Echinometridae; genus Heliocidaris; species Heliocidaris erythrogramma. Next base: position 24,647,445 of record CM046856.1, read on the forward strand.
ATCTGTTATGACAGGAAAAATCATTACATTGCATAGCATTTGGAATTTCCATACCTCTGACACGCAAGTCAACATTACGCCTATATCTATCAGTATCATAGGATGATGCCAGTTTCCAATTCATCTTAAAACTCTGTTCACTGTTGGTTGATTTTTCTTCAAACTGAGATATCTTAACATGCAAAATACATTTCAGACCGGTTTTTTACACCATCAACAATGTCATACATTTGCAAAGCATCGAACAGATTACCCGTCATACAAAAGTGGTCAATAAGCGATTTTGCATTACTGCCCTTACTGCAAAAAGTAGACTCAAAGTTACACATAGGATCAACTGAACATAAAAAAAAATTCCTTGTCTGGTATGTACCTCTATTTGGGTAAGTGCTCCAATCCCCTCCAATACATATAAAATCAATTTCTCCATCATTTCTTCTATATTTCTTCTATTATCATATACCCTCAAATTACCTGTTAAACATCGATCATCACATGGCATGTAAACACAGACTAAAAGTATTTTCTCTATATTCTAAATTTCCACAATTACAGCTGCCATTCGAGAAGATTTAGTAATAATAGGTTTAACATTAATATGAAGATTACTTTTCCACAATATCGCGCAACCACCGAATGGTCTACCTGACAATAATACATTATCATCCATTGCACAAACACAGTGTTCACCAATTCCATTACCAAGGTTATCAAACCATCCGAGCTGGGATCTGGAAAGACCATGTTCCTGAATAAATAGAAAATCACATTTTTTGACTAGTTCATGCAAAAAAGGCAATTTCAAGCCATTTGCACATTGACAATTATATGTAATAAGAGTTAAGTTATGTGTAATCTAAATTGTTTGACTCATCAGAGAATTTCCACCTTCTCTATCTTTGTACACAAAGTCCACATGGCCATACATCCTCATTCATCACATTTTCCTTATCCTTGACAGGGACTGAAAGTTTGAATGACTTAAATGTAGCTTGTGGATTTGAAACACAGGTGACTTCAACATCTTGAAAGCCCCTTCGCGGAGGGGGTGCTCCCTGAAGACTATCACTTTTTGCATTTCCATGAATCCTGCTTTTGGTTTTTACGCTTTCAACTTTTCTACTACTCTTTACATGTACATTTAGCTTTCATTTTCTTCCTTCTTTTTACCTCAGTCCACTTTGGTTCTGCAGACACTTTGCTCTTATCAATGCGCAAATTCTTGTCTTCATTGAAGGAAGATGGCTCTTCTTGCGGCTGCTGATTACGATCTGCAACCGGTGGACTATCAATTGGCACACCATTAGTAATCAAATTCTGCTTCAGTGGATTAATTCCTGAATCCTGTGTTCTGTCTCGCATGGCGCTCGTATCTGCCACATCTACAGCTCCGACAGCTTCTGTGCGCCTGCTTGGGGCAGACACACTCCTGTACACGGAGATATGCATCGTTCAGATGACGACTCAGATGTTATGTCAGCATAAGATGGCGCAGACAATAAGTTGCTTCTCTTAATCAAAAGCTCATTTGCTTTCACAGAATTAGTCAGTTTTTGAATCTCATCAGAGTGTATGATGATATTACTGGCTGCTTCATTACAGGAGGACTCTAGAATTTGTACCTTTCCCTCAAGCTGTATAAGCCTCTGTAGATTAACAAATGGGTCCAAATCTTTTGGGTCACATTTGGGAAGTATGAACAGATTCTTAGCCGCAAAGGTAATGCTGTCACCAAATCCTTTTTGATCAAGGTCTAATACTGCATCAACCAAGTCCTCTGCTGTCTGTTCATGTTTCAACTTTGCATTAGTATTACGCCGAATATTCAGTTTTGCTATTCTCGCATCATTCCTCATAATTCAACATGTCTCTAGCTTCAAACACAGCGGTTGGCGAGCTGCTCCTCGCAATACATTATGTTATTTTATCTTTTGTTGTTCTTTTAATATGATTTTGAATAAAACAGAGTATTTCATTTACTATCACTTCATCTTTCTGGACTATGTGACTGTCCTCAGCCTGAGCATTAGGCTCAGGATCAGGTGATCCTGAGGAGTTGCAATTCAAATTGCTTGCACCCATCAACTGGGTATTATCCGTCTCGCTATCCATAACGGAGCCATACGAATATACATGTATCGTACGTCAATTAACAGCAGTCACGAAACAGACACGAAGATAAACACCTGGGACTAGTCCAGACTCACGGTTGTGAATGCTGGCTTTTCACTCACCTCAAAAATCCGTATAAATCCGTATAAATGTTCATTCTCGAAGCACCTCACACTTGCAAAAGTAAGAATCACACTCTCCTGCACCTCAACATTAATATCAGTAACTATCAATCCAGTATTCAGTATAAAAATAGTGATAGTAATAGTAATAGATTTAGCACCGTATGTCGATTTGTGTCACAAAATTGAATTATTATCATTATAATTATTTTTCATATTATCATCATCATAATGATTTTTATTATAATTTATATTATTATGATTATGATGATGATTATTATTATTAATATTATATCACCATAATTATAGTTAGTTTAAGGTTTACTGTGCTTTCCTACAATTTCACAGCCTAAACTAATGTATCTTTTGCCCTGCGAAGTCCAGTTAACCATACGCTATAACAAGTTGACATAAATACTACCCGTAATAATTCGATACCGAAGTTGGGTTCCACAAAGCTATTGCTGCTCAAGCACGATAAAAATAATATTCTTTGTAAACCTTTTGAATTCGTAATATAATTTGGAAAGGGGTAAGGTTACATATTCAGAATTCAGAAGCAGAAAACAGTTATCCAGTTTGGCACTGCGTGAACAATAATAATAATAATAATAATAATAATAATAATAATAATAATAATAATAATAATAATAACGATGACAATAATGATAATAATATTACTAATAAAAGTAATAATAAGCTGTTCTTATAAAGTGTATATCTCATTATGATTTAACGCCCCTGTATGTGCTTCCAAAGGTTTGGAAATTATTACCCTCGCTTTAGCTCCGGCTGTCGTAATCATTGCACGGTGCTTTTCAAGGAACAATTCCTGCCAGCTACCCATTTAACACCTAGGTGGAGTGAGATAACTGTAAATATAATGCGTTTTCTATAAAGTACATACGCACCGGTTGAAAACCAGTTGACTGAAGAAGAAAAAAAAAACATCAAATATATTGCACGCCACTTTCCAGCCATGCTGTAACCACACACCAATATCTCCATGCCCACTGCGGAGAGTGAATGTCAAAATCAAGGTCACACAATACGTGATAATATCATTGGTATGTTATATAAAGACGGCAAAAGGCCCTAGGAAGTAGTTTATCATTCGGGAAATGTCAAAGGACTCTGCTTCCCTACCACAGGCGTAGCCAGGATTTTTCATTAGGGGGGGGGGGGGAGGCAGACATGAAGGATCCAACCGCACAGCCCAGATTTCATTTTAGGGGGCGGTTGTGAGCACACGAAGAGTGCAAAATTGGTGATGAGCACACAAAGTGTGCTCCCCAGGGTGCATGGGTGCAGGGAGAAGGAAGCCCCCCCCCCCCCCCTCCCGCGCAAAGCGCGAAAGCTCTAACGTTTTATAGCAAATTTGAGAGAAAGATAACGGCCCGTAGCACCTTTTTTTAGGTGGAAATTTACAGTTCGACGTCCTGCCTACTTTTCAGTTATTTGGACGTAATACTGCACTGCATGAAGGGTTGGTGCAGGGAGGGGGGAGTTTCCCCTTCCCGCGCGAAGCGCGAAAGCGTTGACGTTTTAGCAACTTTGAGAGAAAGATAACGGCTCGTAGCAAACAAGTTTTTTAGGCGGAAAGTTATAGTTCGACGCCCGACTGTTTTTCAATTACTTGGACGCAATGTTGCACTGTATGTAACAGGGGTGGGTGCAGGGAGGGGGAGTTTTCCCCTTCCCTCGCAAAGCGCGAAAGCTCTGACGTTTTAGCACCATTTTTTGGTGGAAAGTTACAGTTCGACGTCCTGACTGCTTTTCTGTTATTTGGACGTAATACTGCACTGCATGTAGGGTGGGTGCAGGGAGGAGGAGTTTTCCCCCCTCCCGCGCGAAGTGTCAAACCTTTCACGTTTTAGCAAATATAAGAGAAAGATAAACGGCTCGTAGCAAACAATTTTTTTAGGCGGAAAGTCATAGTTCGACCTCCTGCCTGCTTTTCAGTTATTTGGACGCAATACTGCACTGTATGTAGAGTTGGTGCAGGGAGGGGGGAGTTTCCCCTTCCCGCGCGAAGCGCGAAAGCGTGGTCGCTTTAGCATCTGACAGAAAGATAAAGGCTTGTAGCGCCTTTTTTGGCCCTTTTCCCTCACTTTTTTGTGTGTTTTGGTGTGTGGGGGGCATGGCCCGCTTTCTACTTTAGTGTTCCCTACTTTCTCTCAAATCTAAACCCGACCAGGGCCCGGTAACAAAATCATCGTTGCATGCACATACTTTTCAAAAGCCTGACCAGATCAGAATCGTTGTTTCAATTTGCAATTGATTGTAAACCTCTTTGTAACTTGACCTGTGCTTCCTGTAAGTGGTGATCATGGTGATGGAGGTAGGACCTTGTATGAACTGTATACAGTGCCGTCACCAGCTTTTTTCAAGGGGGAGGCGTGTGCCTTTTGTAAAAAAAACCCAAAAAATTACCAACGCCACTTAGGGTCTACAGGGGCGGATCCAGGATTGAGTATAAGAGGGGGCACACAAAAATGAAGGTTTGTCAAAAGGTAGACCCGTATTTTTTTTGGTCTCGCCAGCTCCCCGAAAAGTCCCTCGGGGGGGGGGGGGGGGGGGGTTATGGGGGTCCAGTTTCCCTCCATAATTCCCTGACAAGCAAAAAAAAAAAATTGTTTCCCCCCCCCCCCCCCCCCCCCGGCGACGCCCATGTGTATAGGTTAGCGGCAGGCCGGGGAATCCCCCATTACGAAGACTTTACACGTACAAGTCAAACAAAAGCCAATATACAGCAACGGTTCTGTGTGACTGGTCGTGTAAGTAGATACTTCGAAACACTCTCGCAAAAATCATGTCTTTGAAGTTTGCATTCTTTTACTTGGTTGCCGTGATTTTATTCTTTACGGAAGGTAAGAAAACTTATTTTGTCAACGCCTATATAGGCATCGATCTGCAGAGAGTAATAAATACCTAAAGTTACATTTTGACGTATAGGTATTGTGTGTATTTAATGACTAACAATATAGCAGGGGATAGATGTTGAAGGTAAAAGGGCGGTGAGAGTGTAGTCTGCAAGCACATACCCTAATTTGACACTTTATCAGAAAATCATTGTGTCTTGAGAAAAGCCTAATTCAGCTACCTTCTGGTCGTGCCAGGAGCAGCTACAATACATGGTCTATGGTCGTCTTACAGCGCAGACTCTCTTTTACGACTAATCAGGGTTTGTGCCTGCAAACTAGTGAGAGTGTGGCTGTCCAGCTGGATGCGTATAAAGTGTGTGCGTGTACATGTAAGTAGGGAGTTTTGTTATGCATCGCATTTCCTTTGTTTATATGTTAAAGGGAGCGACAAGTCGCAATCTATGGGCGGTTTTACAGTTGGCTGCTCCTTTCTCTGGATCAAAGTTCACAGCGACTTCAATTTATCGCACGCAGCTAATAAAAGTTCGCACATTGACCCAAATTTGATTAAACAAGATCGCGCGTTCTTTATTCCAGTATTTGAATCTCATTGGTCGGTTAGGTATGTAGGGATTCGAGTTAACGATCACGCGAGGAATTCGGCAATAACATTCCTTCGGTAGTGCACGATTGGACCTGATTGTATCCGAATTTCCCCGAGTCAGGCCAACTGGTCAGGCCCATGGATTACGACTTGCCACTCCCTTTAATTGAGTTTGAATGATGGGATCTGTATCCCTCTACACAATAATATACCGTGTGGCTAAAAAAAAGTTACACTTTTGAAATGGTTACCAAATTAGGCATATATATTTTTATGGGAAAATGTTGATATGTATGGAAAGGTAAAGGACCCATATGATATGAAAAAAATTGAAAAAAATCGTGCATCGATGAGCAGTGCTCACTTAAGTTAGAGGTATGAAAATTGGCCAGCGCAGGATTTTTCCTTCCAATTTTGGACAGGTAAGTTATTTGTAGCTTACACAGTGGCGGATCTAGCCGGATTAGACACAATACATTCTATAGGCCCGCTTTGTTTGTGCACAATGGCGGGCCCCTAGAATGTATTGTGTCTTACCAGGCTAGAGCCGCCACTGAGCTTACAACATAAGGGTGATATGAGATATTCATGATCAATTATGACAACTTTTTGATTCTTAATATCTGTTTTTGATTATTGAATAAGAAATTTATGCATGAACGAACATTAGGGTAAATACCGGTACAGGGGAAGCGAGATACCGTAGGGAACCTGTAATGTGTAATGCCATGTTTTTCACCTCCTTACCGGTATTTGTTTGGGGATTGGTAAATGATGGAGAGAAAGGTGGAGCGAGGCACCACGCTTCGTGCAAGAACGGCTCACTCGTCCACTGCCCTGTGGACGTACGCGGAAATCTTGGTCGTCCTCAAGGCAGTGGATGTGTGAGCCGCTTCACCGACTTTGTATACCATTAACACAAAACAGTCCATTGAATTACCGCGCGTTGCAGTCGACTAGTGAAGGTGCAAATCGAAAAGTCCCTATTGGCAGAGAGAGGAGCAGGGGGGGGGGGGGGGGGAATGGGGGAATTGATTCATTATGACAATGACCACACTGACCAGATACTCACACTTATCTTACACCCATTTCATTACCGGTATTGCATGTACTAATCAAAGCTGCAAAAAGAGGGGGGGGGGGAGGGGGCGAGGATGGCCAGGGATGGAGTGGATGATTGGGGTGGAGGTAGAAGTGTGGTGGTGCATCATGGATATTTACCCTGAAATACCAACAATCTCACAATCCTTGAATTTTTCACATTTAATGCTGCAATAATCAATACAATTAATGTTCGTTCATGCATAAATTTCTTATTCAATAATCAAAAAAAGATATTAAGAAACAAAAAATTGTAATAATTGATCATGAATATCTCATATCACCCTTATTTTGTAAGCTACAAATAACTTACCTGTCCAAAATTGGAAGGAAAAATCCTGCGCAGGCCAATTTTCATACCTCTAACTTAGGTGAGCACTGCTCATTGATGCATGAAATTTCTTCAATTTTTTCATATCATATGAAAGGTGGGTCCTTTAGCTTTCCATACATATCAACATTTTCCCATAAAAATATATATGCTTAATTTGGCAACCATTTCAAAAGTATAACTTTTTTTTTGAGCCACACGGTATATCACTGCATCAGTGTCGTTGCATTTGGGACAAATTCAATTATAGCAAAAGAAGGATCAGCCAGCAAATACCACTAATTCTTTATGATTATGTGTTATACACGCACACACACCATATATATATATATATATATATATGTATATATATATATATATATATGTGCGTTTGTTTAGCATTACGTCCGAGGACATTTTCGGACAGAGAACAAAAAAAAAAATCATGACAACAATGGTCCTCGGAAGCCGGACAATAGTCCTCGAACGTCGAACAATGAATTTATGCCTTATTCCGTCGACTGTCCGAGGACGAGTAACAATAGAGGAACAATAGTTGTCCTTGGAAGTAAAGCCATGTAAACCTGTGTGGGTGTGTCTGTGTGTGGATGTGTGTGTGTATGTATATATATATATATATATATATATATATATATATATATATACATACACACACACACACACATATAGGTTTACATGGCTTTACTTCCGAGGACAACTATTTTTCCTCTATTGTTACTCGTCCTCGGACAGTCGATGGAATAAGGCATAAATTCATTGTTCGACGTTCGAGGACTATTGTCCGGCTTCCGAGGACCATTTTTGCCATGATTTTTGTTTTGTTGTCTGTCCGAAAATGTCCTCGGACATAATGCTAAACAAACGCACACACACACACACACACACACTGACACACCCATATATATATATATATATATATATTGGTGCTCATCACCATTTTCGCACTCTTTGCGTGCTCAAAACCGCCGCCCCGCGCTTAAATGAAATTCTGGCAATGCAGTTGGATCCGTCACGTCTGCCCCCCCCCCCCACCTCCCATATTGAAAAATCCTGGCTCCGTCTGTGGGTATGTAGAATAGAAGGGATTAATTGAATACATGTATATTATATTTTAGGCAAAGGTAGAATAATATAGCAGCCCTAAACTTTAGCATTTGAAATGAATGTTTAAAACGCGAACGATGTTACAAATAAATGCTACAGCACAATGAGCGTCGCGATTATCACTGAAAAGTTAACGTTTTGAATAGTGAAGTTTCTGATGAAATTCATGTGTAATAAGCTTAAGCTTGTAGGCTTATATAAAGCAGGAATAGCATACAGGAAATTTTGAAAAGGATACGTTCAAAGGGAATTATGAAAAGGAAACGCATGGTGAAAAAATTATCTCGCTATGATTATTCATAAAGGATAATTATGAAGGAGAGAGAGGAGCGATGGGATAGAAGCACAAGGGGAGAGAAAAGCGAGAGAGCGAGAAAAAAAATGATAGACAAAAAATAAAGAAATTAAAATAACTGAATTAAGGGAAATATTATATAATTTTGGGGTGACGACATCATTAAATTCGATATATATTGGTGCTCATCACCATTTTCGCACTCTTTGCGTGCTCAAAACCGCCCCCGCGCTTAAATGAAATTCTGGCAATGCAGTTGGATCCTTCACGTCTGCCCCCCCCCCCCCCCCCCCCACCCCCATATTGAAAAATCCTGGCTCCGTCTGTGGGTATGTAGAATAGAAGGGATTAATTGAATACATGTATATTATATTTTAGGCAAAGGTAGAATAATATAGCAGCCCTAAACTTTAGCATTTGAAATGAATGTTTAAAACGCGAACGATGTTACAAATAAATGCTACAGCACAATGAGCGTCGCGATTATCACTGAAAAGTTAACGTTTTGAATAGTGAAGTTTCTGATGAAATTCATGTGTAATAAGCTTAAGCTTGTAGGCTTATATAAAGCAGGAATAGCATACAGGAAATTTTGAAAAGGATACGTTCAAAGGGAATTATGAAAAGGACACGCATGGTGAAAAAATTATCTCGCTATGATTATTCATAAAGGATAATTATGAAGGAGAGAGAGGAGCGATGGGATAGAAGCACAAGGGGAGAGAAAAGCGAGAGAGCGAGAAAAAAAATGATAGACAAAAAATAAAGAAATTAAAATAACTGAATTTGGGAGAACAAATTAAGGGAAATATTATATAATTTTGGGGTGACGACATCATTAAATTCGATTAAAATACCTTATGTGAAAGGTTTCATAATGTATGTTCAATGATAATCTACAATTAGAATCGAAAGCGAAATGTCAGGTCCCTTCGCTTTTCTTAATATCCAGGGTTAATCTTCCCTCATAATTATATTCTTATGCTTATTTTAAAAATGTGTGATGGAATTAATAATAGTAGACAACTCTTTTTGTTTAAGATAATTAGAAATAAGGAGAGTGAGATAATAAAAGGATGACAAACCTTGAGCTCTCTTCAAGATTACACAATATATCCTTTAAATGAATAAAAGTCCTGGAAAGGGCTTGCCAATGACGTAGAGAGACTTCTTGAACAAGGGGGCACAAAACATCCGAAACAATGAAGATCCAGAAAGAAAAAAATCCTTTTGCAGGTCCTAATTTGCGTCGGAAGGGTTGGGGTGGGTACGATGTCTGATGCTCCTTTCACCCATCTATTAATAATTTGCAAGTAACCATAGGCGTGCAGGCATATTTTTGCACTGGGGCCTTTTGTCCAAATATCAACTTTACAGTTTCTAAATCTTGACACATTTTGTAGTGAAAATGTACAGAAATAGCACATTCATACCCGAATATCGTAACTTTAAACTTTTTCGAGGGTGGGGGCTGCAGCCCCCGGCCCCCGTCTTATATGTATATGATTTTGATTTAATTTATTTTCTATCTATTGTAGTGTCATTAGCAACAGGACAATGCCTCGTTGCGTCTTGACTAAAAGTAATTGGACATGTCAAATCTTTATAATTCATGCATAGACTATGGATTTGTATGTTTGAAGATATTTTAGATTTAATTCCCATGCATAATAAAAGAGAGGGTTCAAATTCGGATAACCACCCCTAGGATAACCACCCTCTAGGAAAACTACCCCCTAGGACAACTACCCCCTAGGGCAACCACCCTCTAGGACGACTACCCCTCTAGGACAACTACCCCCGGATAACTACCCCCAGACAACTACCCCCTAGGACAACCACCCTCTAGGACAACTACCCCCCGGACAACCACCCCCTGGACAACCACCCCCTGGACAAGTACCCTCTATGAAAACTACCCCCAGGACAACTACCCCCGGACAACCACCCCCTGGACAACTACCCCAGACAACTACCCCCTAGGACAACCACCCCTAGATAACTACCCCCTAGAACAACTACCCTCTAGGACAACTACCCGAAGGACAACCACCCTCTAGGACAACTACCCCCGGACAACCGTCCCCTGGACAACTACCCCCTAGGACAGCCACCCTCTAAGAAAAGTACTCAGATTGTAATCCAGATTGTGGTTCTCTACGGTATTTAGTTCAGGTGCAAGCTCTTCCACTCCATAAACAAATATTGATCCTCATTATCTTTTATAGTAGATCAATGTGGACAGAAAATTGTCAAAACTTTCAGCGTTTTGCTATTCAAGGACAGGCCCTCCGATAGCCTTAAGTTGATGGACATTTATCTTCTTTAAAAGCAATAAATGGATTGTGATATTATTATCTTATCTTATATCTAATATCAACCTTTATTCAACCTTTATCGGTAGCCTTGAATTTACACAAATATCAGTGACACGAGATTCATTAGCTTGCAAAAACACCATAGTCATAAATATGAAATAAGATAAACTCGTTGCACAAATATTCTACAAGCAGCCAGCAAATTAAAGACTGTGGTACTATAATCATTAGCGTGACCAAAGAAGGGGCGGAGAAATTGACCTTATAATTGATACTTTGGGATTTGAGAGGCGCATTTTAGTTTGTCGGCAAATGTCAGCCTGTTCTATTCGTTATAAATATATTTGAATGTTTACTTGCACCCTCAACTGATAAGGCAAGCCACTGGCGTGCTGGTGGGGTGGTGCTGCAACCCCTTCGAAGTTAAACGCATTAAAGCGGCTTCCTTTCACATATCTTGTTAAACCTCGTCAACCTTTAAAAGTTCATACACATCAGTTAAACAATGTATACAAAATGTCTTCATGGACCGTCAAATTAGAGCGCATGGTATGTTTCGTTTTAGGAACCATAATCTATTTATCTTACATGTTTACATTTTTCAAGAGATTGTATTTGCTGAACTTTCTTGTGATTCATATGTGTTCATGTCAATAAGTTTCGCGCAATTTACTGCATCTGCACGTAGCCTGAATGTCATCAGCCTAGCCATATACATGTACACGTGCGCGCACACAGATCGGTCGTGTGATCAGACTAAACACACCGATATTTCATGATTAATTCATAAAAAGGCCGGAATTCTACGCAACCAATTACAGAAGTCAAACTAAGATAGGCCAAACCTAGAAATCTTACTATTTTAAGAAACCATTTAACTGGTTAATTTCCACGATTAACAGCACTTCTAATCAATTAACAAATTTACCTTGTTTCTACGAGTCGATTCTTTCTCATAGTTTGGGTGTTCTATGTTTTGTGTGGCAACATAAAGAGGCCGTTTTCAAACAAAATTGGCCAGAATTCTACATATGAAATCATTTCCTTTTTATGCTTAGCAGCTTCTTTGTCTCTTCAATAGTTATATTCCTTTTCTTTGTCCAAGTTTACTTTTTGGAGACCCCTCCCCCTAAAATAGTGACCAATCACGGACGATCAAAGATTGATACCGATAGTTTGAACTCTGAAAAATAACTACCTGTAGGTCACACTAATTTCAAAATAAAAATCATTTTTCCCCATCTTTCGACCTAAAAACAATACCATGTAAAATAACAAAATTTGAAAAATTTTAGTAAAATAATCATGGCTTTTTATAAATTTCCATAGTAACCAAGACGGTGTTATTTGACCATTATTGGGTTATCGTTTCTGTAAGATCCTGAGTTCTCCTGTCACCTGACATCGTTGTGGTTGGGTCTACTTTTTTATTTAAATCATAGTGAAAGCTAAAATGATGTCCAAAACTTGCATTTTTCCGTGTTTGGTAACAGAAATCTCATTTATACAACAGTCCCATTAATACAAATAATTGATGCATTTTATCCATATCTCTGCAGGCTTACAATACAGAGAATTCTGTTGTTTTTTAGGCGAATAATAGCCCAATCTTAAATAAAAACGATTAAAACTACTTTCGAAAAATAAACTCAAGGGCAATTTCAAAGGCCTACTGTACTGCCCATAGAAATCATGTTCGGATTACGTAATAGGCGATTGTAATGTTCGCACATTTCTAAAGGTGATAGACAGGGTTATTGAAATTGCCTTCAGTTGATTTTTGGAAAGTAGTTTTTATCGTGTTAATATTTTTCAACTGGTTTCTTTCAGCATTGTCTTTGACTTCGCCCGTGGCCGCTCGGCATGGTGCTCAACTAAATTGGGGGGGGGGGGGGGGGGGGGACTGCCTCAACTTCGAAGACTTTAAAAACGATGGGCCTATCTATTTAACTTTTAGGTGGACGTATGTTGGGGGTTGCCAATGTTTTGGGGACTGCCTCAACTTCGAAGACTTTAAAAACGATGGGCCTATCTATTTAACTTTTAGGTGGACGTATGTTGGGGGTTGCCAATGTTTTTTTGCATAGCACATCCAAAAAAAAAATAATACTATGGCAATGCATGGCTATGCTCGTGCATGGGCACTGATTAGTGATTTAAAAAAACAAATCTGTTTGAGGGGTGAGCGGCACTGATGAAACTTAATGCCATTGATGGGGGGGGGGGGGGGGGGGCTGCTACGAAGAAAATTAAAAAAAAACTAACATTGATACGCTCATGATAACATGAGTATAGATTAGACAATAATCATTTTAAAAATTGTGGATGTTTTTTTGCACATCCTCTGTGACCTTTGACCTTGAGACCCCAAAATTTAATCAGTTCATTGTCCCTCCCATATGCGTACATGGGCCAAGTTATAAACTGACGCAACATTTTTTAAGTTATCGCGAGAACGAAAAGGGAACGGGCAGGCGGACGGACAGACGGACGTACGGACGGACGACCCGAAAACATAATGCCTCCGGCACCACCTACGGTGGGCGGAGGCATAAAAATGCATAGGCCTAATTAAATACTCACCAAACCCTTGGTTATAACTCCCTAATTTCCAGAAGATCTTATTTTGGGAGAGAAACCTCATACCCTTCCCAGTTGGTATAAATATTGAAATATATCATAGAACTTCAAAGAACGTTACCTTTGAAAAAAATTCACAGATGGAAATATTCAAACAGTACAATGCACCATCATACACCGAGTATAAACACCCAACTTTTAAAACAAAAATGTAATACCATGGGAAGCCCCCCTTCCCCACCCCCGTGCTCAAGGGTATAGACACATTCAACTGCAATGATATCATTTTTACGTGGTGTGGTGAAATTTAACATTATAATGCACCAAAATCTATTTATATACAGATTCCCAAAAAGTTCTTACCGTGGGAGGTTAGATACCCCCTCCTCCTGATACTCTTCATATCCTTACTGATTGTTGGTCACCCCCCTCTACGTCCTCCATTGGCCGAAATCAGTTTACATGCCATCAATTATATGGGAGTTGTAACTGTTGGGGGGGGGGGGGGGTAGTTGACCTACATGCCATGGATGAGAGTATGTTGCTTGTTGTTCGATTGAATATTTCCCCTAAGTCTTTATTGTCCGATGGTAGTTATCTGGGTGGTAGTTACCTTAGGTGGTAGTTGTCAAGGAGATGTCCTACAGGGTGGTTGTCCTAGGGGGTGGTTGTCCTAGGGAGTAGTTGTCTGGGGGTAGTTGTCCTGGTGGTAGTTGTCCTAGGGGGTAGTTGTCCGGGGGGTAGTTGTCCTAGAGGGTGGTTGTCCTAGGGGGCAGTTGTCTGGGGGGTAGTTGTCTGGGGGTAGTTTTCCTGTGGGTAGTTGTCGTAGGGGGTAGTTGTCCGGGGGGTAGTTGTCCTGTGGGTAGTTGTCCGGGGGGTAGTTGTCCTGTGGGTAGTTGTCCAGGGGGTAGTTGTCCGGGGGGTAGTTGTCCTGGGGGTAGTTGTCCTAGGGGTAGTTGTCCTAGGGGGTAGTTGTCTGGGGGTAGTTATCCGGGGGGTAGTTGTCCTAGAGGGTGGTTGTACTAGGGGGTAGTTGTCTGGGGGGGGGGTAGTTATCTGGGGGGTAGTTGTCTGGGGGTAGTTGTCCTAGAGGGGTAGTCGTCCTAGAGGGTGGTTGCCCTAGGAGGTAGTTGCCCTAGGGGGCAGTTGTCATAGAGGGTGGTTATCCTAGGGGTGGTTATCCGGGGGGTGGTTGTCCAGGGGGTAGGAGTGCTAGAACCAGGATTTTGCGGTCATGTTCGTAAGTTGGCCAGTCAAATTCCTACTGTGTGCATTCAATTTCGAGGATCTGGTTCATACACAGCCGTTTTGTCGTTCAAATTCATTTTCGAGCTTTCAAATTCGTTTTCATGGCACTCAGTTCTAAATTTTTATCATTCAAATTCGCCAAAAAATACACCAATTCGCAAAACGATCATTCAATTTAGCACGAGACGAAAATGTATTGCGCAATAACCTTATTCCAGCGTTCGAATTAATTTTGCGTCATTCCATTTAACACGTTAAGCGTTCAAATTAGCAACTGAATTTCATCTAATGGTCATAATGTTATGATAATTTAGTAATTTTAACATTTGCTTGGACAATTTCAGCACGCATGTACCAATTGTTTTCTAAATTCTCTTATCTTTGCATACTGTATGATTTTGAGTTTATTTTTGTAAGTTTCTTTTCAAATTGGATACAGGAGCTTCGCTATGAAGTTTTAACATGCAATACAATATTTGGGATCTATTTGTTTTCAGATGCTTATTTTTCAGAGAGCAAATCAATTTTGCCTTTGAAAATTCATACACGTGCATTTTGTTTAATTTCTTTGTTTTTTTAAATTGCTTATTTTCACATCCTGTGAATTTATTACATGAATACTCAAAGAATATAATTATGTAGATATATATATAGGTTTTCCCGGTCAATTTCGCAGATTTGTCATTCAATTTGATAAGGGAGTCATTCAAATTCGCGAAAAAGATCTGTGCCATGAAATTTATCATTCAAATTCATTTTGAGGTCATTCAAATTCGCACTTCGGTCAAGACATTTAGCGTTTACATCATTCAAATTCAAATATGCGTGGAGAGCATTCAAATACGCTACCTCGCTTGGAAGCGTCTTTTCGAGCATTCAAATTCGCACGTGGGCATTCGAATTCGTAATGAGTTCATTAAATTTAGCATGTATTACTTCCCTATCCCCAATGCGAAAAAATTAAATGAAATAAAATATGTCATGCCCAACATGACATAGGCCTACTAGACAAAGGAAACATTATATATAACATAATTCATGATAACTACATGTACGTTATGAATAACATTTTTCAGAGTATACATTGACAGCCAACACAGTGACACACTCACGATATATATATATATAGTTAGACATGAAAAAAACCAGATTATGAAAAAGAATAAAAATCAATCAAGAAAATAAATGAAAAAAAAAAGATTATGAAAAAAAAATAAAAATCAATCAAGAAAATCTGCAATTCTGCAGGCACTATAAACGTTAGAAATGAAGAACAAAAATTCCTAGAACTAAATTTCAAAATGATGATAAATCAGAAGAAAATAAAATAAAAATAATAAATCAGAAGAAAAATAAAAGAATGTTATTGATTATAGAAAAACACACCCATGTGTGCAGAAAACTCATAAGGAAAGAATGAAAATACCAAATAATTATCAACTGACAAAATTTACTGGAACTACATTTGATTTTGAATGCTCAACGTGTTAAGTTGAATGATCCGAAATGAAATTGAATGCTGGAATAACACTATTGCGCAATTCCCTTGCCATTCTTTGCTAAATTGAATGAACGTTTTGCGAACTAGGTGCATTTAGTGCGAATTTGATTGACAAAAACTTAGATTCAAATGACATAAATACAAATTCGAATGATATGAAAATGAATTTGAATTACAAATCGGCTGTGCGCAACCTAAATCCTTGAAATTTAATGCACGCAAAATGAAATTGACTGACGATCTTACGAAATTGACCGGGAAAACCTATATTTTTTGTCATAATGTGCTTTACCTTTGCTTTACATGTTAGGCAATGTATTTCTTTGATTTCACATTTGTTTTCATTGGGTAAGGGGAATTATGTTTGACATTTGCATTTGAGTCCGGATCATAAGGGTTCAGCCATCTATTTCCTGGCGGTCAAGACATTCGGGGATGTAAGTCTGGGTGTGTCTGTACCAGCGCATACACTTGTCTTGGGTGATGGCGTCGATGTTCCGCCTTGCCACTTGCTGCACAAGACGTGTTCGCCATTCCTGCATCGTCACGCCCGCTTCTTCTGCAGCTGCCCTGTCCCCTACCCGCTGCTGCCACTCAGCACGAGCCAAGTCTCTTTTGACGGCCGCCTTAAAGGCGGAGTGTGCCATCTCGGTGCAGTTGAGAAACGGCGAGTACGGGGGCAGGAGTTTCAAGCTGATCCGGGGGTCAACGTCAGCTGGGAGCTGGGCACGAACGTGTGGCCGGGCATTGTCGTAAATCAGGAAGATGGCCTCGTCTGCCGGGAACACGTTGGCGCACTCTCGTGCTGTTGTTATGGGGGTATTTCTGGCATCAGGAACGTCTTCGGTCAGTTTGAGGGTTATCAGCATCCCATCAAGTGCCCTGGAGATAGATGTCACGGAAACGGCGGGCTTCTGGGGCAGGGAGTCTTCTAAGTCGCGCTTCATTTGCAAAAGAGTTGCTAAGGGATTGGCACCAATTATTTGCTGAAGACGGGCTCGCATGTCCTCGTCACGTTGTTTACTCCCCCTCTTTGCAATTTGTGACGTCTACCTGCCCTTAGGTAGGTAGCTACTATGGATCTTGCAGTGCTCCTGTTGATACCCAGGGTGTCCGCAAGTTGCAGGTAATCTGCCTGATGTCCCTCAAATGCGTCGATAAGTCTCTCGCTATCTTCGTTTGAAATTCGCCTATATCTGACGCGCGGCTCCCTGATTATGCGACAAAGGTAGATAGAGATGTGAAACACAAGTGCACTGAACGATTACCTATGTTGCAATGGAAGACTTCTATATATTTGAACTCTATAGACTTAAGGAAGAAGACTTGCTTCATACTACCTCTAACAGCAGTTAATGTGCATCACAAAAGACGTTATTTTAAACATTTAATTTCTAAAACATAAGTTAGAATGCACATGCGTAATAGGCCTATGCACATGCGAATTTGAATGAACGCATTACGAATTCGAATGCCCACGTGCGAATTTGAATGATCGAAAAGGCGCTTCCCGGCGAGGTCGCGAATTTGAATGCCCTCGACGGGCATTTTAAATTGAAAGATGTTAATGCTAAAATACTTGCCCGAAGTGCGAATTTGAACGACTAACTTCATGGTGCGGATTTATTTTTCGAATATGAATGACTTCTTTATTAAATTGAATGGCGAACTTGCGAAAATGACCGCAAAAACGTATAGTGTGTTGCGAGGTCGCATTGCGACCGATCGAGAAAATGTTTAATATTTAATTTTCCTTAATTAATGAAATTCTAAGAGCAATTTGATTACTTTTCCCTTTGAAATAAATGCTTCATAATTATTGAACAGTCATTCATTTTTATAACGATTGTTTTCATTGTTTTAGCGGGAGGCCATGGCCCATTGTCCCCCTGGCTACGCATATGGGGCTTGCATGGTCTGCAAAGAGCTTTGAGCTCCCTTGTGACCTTTTTCGTTATCGACGGTTCGATCAGCATAACCAGTATGCTCTGATCAGTTAAATTTGAAGGATACATTATGTAATTCTGAAAAAATATACCTACAAAATTATCCCCCATCATGAATAAATTACAATTGATAATGTCATTCATGATTTCAGGGGAGAACACGGAAAATATATTTTGAACCTCATTTTTTTTCTTCGTTACATCACAGCCGAAGAAAATATTGCACATCATGTGGTAGGTTGGTTGGGGCAGGGGGTCCATCTCCCCGGCAACTATTCTAGGGAAGCTGATGCAGTGTACTGGAATAAGGTGAACGCTTCGGATCCTGATCACGTGATTGCTAATGCCATCTACTTTTTAGGGGAAATTAACAGTACGGATAACCGGCTCACCATTGGAACGGATTTCTCTCTCCTCATCACCGATCTCAAAGTGTCTGATGAAGGAAGGTACTTGTGTCAGTTCGAAGCCACTTCGGGAGATAGTTACATGAAATATACTGAATTAACTGTTCAAGGTAAGCAGAAATGCACAAGGATCATAGCCCCAAAATGCTAAAGCTCAAATACACATTATGTCAAAGAACAATACCAAAGCAAAGAAAATAAGATAATCATCCCATTTCATTGACAACAACAATTTATCAGACAAGGTTGCTCTTAGATGTATAGGAAAACATCAACGACGTCAAGACGATAATATTTTTTAACAAATACAATTTTTTTTCTTTATTAATCTTTATTGTAGAATCTTTTCGAAATTCCTTCAATTAAATTCCTTCAATATTACCAGGTAAGGATGATATAGAATTATATTAATAAAATTTATATTAAGCGACTTTTTGTTGGCTTGAATCCAGTAAAAATGCATCTAAATTCAGTTTTTACAATGTTCAGAAGTGTATCGGGGTTTCTGGTGAGAGCAAAAAACATTGGAGTCATCGGCAAAAAGGATAAATGATAAAACTGCACATTAGTTTTGGAGATTGTTGATGTATAACAAAAAACCCAGAAGCGGGCCTAACAACAGTGTACGTCTTTGCATGTGTGTGTTTGGGTGTGTTTGGATGAGGGTTTGTGGAAATAACTGGGTAAACATGTTTGTGTAACTCGTCCACCTTCAGTTTTACTCATATTTTTCTCGGGAAGGGGGGGGGGGGGAGGAGAATAAACAAAAAAATTATCTTAGAAGTACTATTCTTTGATCTTGTTTTTGAAAATGTACATTCCCTTTTTTTCTGTTTTTTGACTGTATTTTATATTTAAGTCAAATTATCAATTTATAATGCATCTAGTTTTGTTATAAATGATTTATCCAATTTGTATTTGATTTGAGAATAAAAAATATCGCTAAATAAAAAACTATCAAAAGAAATTTACTTAACAGAGCAGTAAATACACAAAAGGATATCATCGATCTTTCCAAGTATTGCCAAGTACAATAGGAATAGTGGGGAATTTTGATTTCTGCATTGCAAAATTTCACTTCCTGCTTTCATTATTGCCAGAATAACAGTTGAATATGAGTCACACTTTTGATTGTATACGATATGACACATAAACTTCAATCCCAATGATAAAGTTAACCGAAGAAAAAACCCACTGGCTTTCACACACACATACACGCACACGTTTACATGGCTTTACTTCCGAGGACAACTATTGTTCCTCTATTGTTACTCGTCCTCGGACAGTCGACGGAATAAGGCATAAATTCATTGTTCGACGTTCGAGGACTATTGTCCGGCTTCCGAGGACCATTGTTGTCATGATTTTTTTTTTGTTCTCTGTCCGAAAATGTCCTCGGACATAATGCTAAACAAACGCAACCCCCCCCCCCCTCCCCCGCACACACACACACACACACACACAAAAAGCCTTCATGTGGTCAGACCCAACTTCGGAAAACTGAGCACTGGTAAACGGCGTATGAAAACGCGCGAGTAACCCTCATTGTACAGTGCAAGGCACTGTGCACAAAGTCCTTGATGATTTCTAATTTGAAAGGAAATAACTTTCAAATGACTTTCACATGACAACCATTTGAAATAAATATATCCGCAGCAATATTTTTAAAAATATTTCAACATCAGGTCTACTTTGCAGGATTTCCCCCATGCCTAAAGGCTATTTGTACACACTTCCTCTCACTGAACGCTAAGGGCTCTAAATTCATTGTGCGTTATACGCAATTGGGTCTGACTGCCAAGATAGAGTTTTATCCAAATTATCCGCAAATTCCGCATTGCAATTGGTGATTTACAGCCCGGGTGTAAAATTATCTCTTTTGTTACAGCAAGATAATGTCGAGTCTGTTCTCTCCAATCAAGATCATGACTGCTTAGGGTGATCAGTGGCCATGTGCCTGGGAGCCGGGGGTGCGGGGGTGCTGCAGCACCCCCTGTAAAAAATCAGGGGTGTTGCAAAAACGCTGAGGCCCCTGTCAGTGGCGTTTATTTCCCTTGATTGTATCCCCCGGCAGAATGCTGGAGGATACTTTGGATTCAGCAGCGTTACGCCGCCGCGTCACATTCTTGTGTGCGCTCTAACTGCCACAGTCCTCTACGGATTTCTTTCAAATTTTGTATGGAGGTGTATCTTGGTATAATCTAAACACCTATAATTTTTGGTGATGCTGCCCGTATTGTTCCGTCTTTAATAGGCAAAAGGCCATATTTTTGGGGATAGTTTGCGTGCGCTGTGGCGGTCGCATTTCTCAACGGATTTTGTTCAAATTTTGCATGAAGGTGTCTCTTGGTATAATCTAGAAACCTATAGTTTTGGTGATGCTGCCACCAGTGTCCGTCTTTTATAGGGACAAAGGTGATATTTTGAAGGATGGCGTTAGTGCACTCTACAGGCCACATTCTTGACGAATTTCTTTCAAATTTTGTATGGTGATGTATCTTGGTACAATCTACACATCTTTACTTTTTGGTGATGCTGCCCTCATTGTTCCGTCCTTTATAGGGTCAAAGGTCATTTGTCCATTTCGTGCGCTCTTACTTCTGCATTTCTTTACGGATTTCTTTCAAATTTTGTATGGAGATGTATCTTGGTCAAATCTACACATCTTTACTTTTTGGTGATGCTGCCCTCATTGTTCCGTCCTTTATAGGGTCAAAGGTCATTTGTCCATTTCGTGCGCTCTTACTTCTGCATTTCTTTACGGATTTCTTTCAAATTTTGTATGGAGATGTATCTTGGTCAAATCTACACATCTTTAGTTTTTGGTGATGCTGCCACCAGTGTTCCGTCTTTTATAAGGTCAAAGGTAATATTTTCGATGATGTCTTGTGTGGGCTCTACAGGCCATATTTCTTCACGGATTCCTTTCAAATTTTGTATGGAGATGTATCTTGGTACGAATTTATACTTTTTGATAATGCTGCCCTCATTGTTCCGTCTTTTACAGGGTCAAAGGTCATATGTCTTTTGTGCGCTCTAACTGCCACATTTCTTGACTGATTTCTTTCAAATTTTATATGGAGGTGCGTCTTAGTAAAATCTACAGATCTTTAGTGTCTGCTGATGCTGCCCCCAGTGTTCCGCTTTTCATAGGGTCAGATGTCATATTTTGGTTGCTGTCTTGCATGCACTCTGGAGGTCACAATTGTTCATCACTGATTACTCTTGACCTCTGCAGTTTGGGTGATCTTGACCCCAGTGTTCCGTCTTTTATAGGGTCAAAGGTCATATTTTAGTGGATATCTTGTGTGCGTTCTGCACGTCACATTTCTTGTCAGATTTCTTTCGAATTCTCTATAGAGATGCATTATACTCTAATCTACACACATTGTTTTGGTGATGCTGCTCCTAGTGTTGACAACAGTCACTGGTGGCAATTCTGATGATGGTTGTTTCACAATGGAAGCTGATTTCTCTCTCGTTATCACCGACCTCAGAGTGTCCGATGAAGGAAAGTACAGGTGTCACTTTTAAACTATTTCAGGGGATGGTTTCAGGAGATACATTATATCTAATGGCCCAAGGCAAGGGAGTGAAAAAATTGGATACTTAAAGAGACTGACTAATTCAGAACTAAGTAAATAGAATGAATAAAGCATGGACATTTCCAAAACAAAATGAAGTTGAAAGCTAATAGCTTAAAGCATACGATATAAGGAATCAATTATTGTATTGTTTCATGATGGCGGAATTCCAATACTCCAATACAACATTGAGGAGGCTACAAACTAAAGAGATTCAAACCGGGAAGAGCCTGTAGCATGCACTGGAGCAACATATGCCAGAGACAGGAAGACCTGATGAGTGACGGATACACCTATCAATGCTAAATAAAAATACAGCAATTACGTATGAACATTGGCATACAATGAGTCAAGAAATCAAAATTTTCTTGAAAAAGAACAGTCAAAATTTAGATCTTCTGGTTGCATGAGGGAAAACATGTTTTATAGCAAAATGATACTGAAAATGCAGCTATGTAACTAAAAAGGAGCGTCCGAAGAAATGCACAAATGTTATCAACAAAATTTTTATGTAGCCATTTTAGCTAGTACCGTCCTATTTATTAATATGTACTTGATGTACAAATGGAGGATAGATGAATTAAATGATCGAGGAGTCTCTTATTTTAAAGTCCATTAAAAAATTTCAATTCAAACAAAATTAATTTGATGTGAAATTACAATCGGTATGAAAAGACCGTAATCTGTAATTAAAAAGGTACGTGCTCCGTTTTTATATATCACAATAAA
This sequence comes from Heliocidaris erythrogramma, assembly GCA_025617745.1. Lineage (NCBI taxonomy): Eukaryota > Metazoa > Echinodermata > Echinoidea > Camarodonta > Echinometridae > Heliocidaris > Heliocidaris erythrogramma. Next base: position 24,670,291 of record CM046856.1, read on the forward strand.
AATATATTATTTATAATTATGCCAATAAAGAATTTGTTGATTCTGTTGATGAGTGAAACCTACTAACATATTGTCACCCATTTCTGTATTTTTTTCAAAAAGCACTGGCATCTATACCTGAAATTGCGCAATGTGATCAGTCTCCGAAAGAAAATGAATTTCAAAGTTACTGTACTTCAAAAACTTCTCGCGCTTTCCCGAAGTTTAACTTGGAATGCCGTGTAACTGGCTTCAGACCTAATATAACCCTTGGGTGGACCTCTTCGGGGATTGTGAAGCAGCCCATAGGAGAATCTTTCCAGAGAACACTCCCTGATGGTACATTTGAACGAGTGGTCACAATCAGCGTGACTGCCAAGTCGAATGAGGAGCAGAATTACACCTGTACGGTGAAGGGGCAGGCAACTAATGGGACACAGCGGTCGGCAACAGTTACGGTTCTTGCCCTACCGGGTATAGTTGCATAAAGTTCATCAGCTTAATTCAGATTATTGCTTTTTTATAAAAAAAATTATTTTTTTGGTGAACCTATACTCCTCATGATATTTCCGCCTTTTACAGTTTCACTTATAGTTATTATTACCGGTCACATGTCTTGCGTTTGCTCTGCGTGTTTTAACAGTTATTTTGCACCAGACCGAGGAATTTGCCATCTTGTTTAATAGTTTCAAATGAAATGAAGGACAATTTTAAGCATTGAATTGCATGTTCTAATCCTGAATCTTGTTTTTGTTTTCCCCCAACTAGCTAGTACTACAACATCTCTGACAGCTAGAGAAATTGTCTTGATTACTTTCGCTTCCATCCTCTTGATCATACTTGTCCTTCTGATCGTGATCATGCTCTCATCATGAATCTTACTTTTGCCCCCCCCCCCCCCCACCTCTAGCTATTACTACTACACCTCCAACCGATGGACTGGCGGTTGAGGGAATCGTCGGGATCGCTTTCACTTTCACCCTCTTGATCATACTTGCCCTTTTGGTAGTGGTACTGACATTGCTGTATAAGAGGGAAAAATTGCCATCAAAGGGTAAGGTTATCATGAAAAACTTGAATCATTTTGTAGTAGTGTCTTATTATGTAGAATTAATTTGAAGGATCTGGACATCTGGCATTGATTTCAATATTTCATCTTTGAAATTTAGAGTTACTCTACATGTATTGAAAACAACGTTAATACGTACATCAAGCTCATCTGACTTGGCAAAATAATAATTCACTGTTTTGGGAATAATTTAGAGCACTTTGAAAACTATCTAATCGTATATTGCAATGAAACTATATTAATTATTCACGTGAGGAAAAGGCGAAATACGAATTATCTGTCAATACTGCATTTTAATGACGATCATTATATCGTGCAGTCTTTTGCAGAACATATGAACCTGGTTACAGTATAAGAAAAGCGAAGAACCCGCTCAGTTCAGTCATATTGTTCCATTCCATTATCTTTGATATAGGTGCTTTTGTTAAAGCAAAATAAAGTCGTCATTCTTCTTTATCTTTACAGTGATTAGGAGACTAAATGGTTTTCCTCTCATTCGACTGCGTGATCCGAATTTAAATGTAACAGCCAAACCTGACTTGGGACCGAATGGATCTTATGTTTCAGATGATAAAGAAATGCGGCGACTCTCGAAACAAGGTAAAGTTGTTATTGTTGTTGTTGTTGTATTAAAGCTCATCAGATATTTGGAACTTGTTCTTGGTTAATGTATGACTGAAATGGGAACATAGACATTATTATTGGACTGTTCCGTTTATACAATCATATAGATAATATTACCATTGAAAGAATAATAAATAATTGTCCTGCGTCGGTTGTTTCATTTATTATTGACTTTTGTGTAATATTACCATTGGATCTTTTCCTGTCATCCAACTGTGTGATTCAAATATTATATTATATTATATTATATTATATTTTATTTAATTATATAACTGTTACGTATGTACATGTAGATCATAATACCATTGAATAGCTACCTCTCATCCGACCGCGTGATCCAAATTTCAACGTAAAAGCCGAAGCTGAGTCGGTTCCAGATGAGAAAGGGGGACTATTGGAACAACGTAAAGAGAGAAAAACAGTTTGCATAGTTTTGTTGTTGTTCTTGTTGCAATTAAAACTCATCAGGAGTAGTTGGAACTTGTACTTTATTAATGAATGACTGAAAGGGAAACATCGACATTACGTATATAGATATATATGTTCCGTATGTAGATATACTATTGAATACTATTGAGTCTGACTTGTGGGG